>PVJH01033370.1:0-21645 GCA_004026705.1 Nesogale talazaci
TTATGGTCACTGGTTCCTGGTGAAGTGTTCCCTTGAGCATTATAAAGTGCCCCTCCTTGTCTCCTTTTATGGCTTGAACCTTGAGGTCTGTTTCATCTGAGATTAGGATTGCGACCCCTGCTTTTTTTGATTCACCATTAGCCTGGTATATCCTCTTCCAGCCTTTTATTCTTAGATTATTCTTGTCTGCGAGTTTAATTTGTGTTTCCTGCAGGCAACAGATTGATGCATTATGTTTTCTGAGCCAGTCAGCCAGCCTTTTTATTTTAATGATGGAGTTCAGGCCATTGACATTTAGAGTTATTATTCCAATCTGTGGTGGGTTCATTTCTGGCCTTTTGGGTTTTTTTAGTGTGTTTTTTATCTTACTCCCCTTTTCATAGCTCTGTTGTATTTTCATTAGAGGTTTCTTTATTATTCTGTGTTGTACCTGTGGCCATGTGTTCTTGGTGATTATGGTTATTCTGTTGGCTTCTTGGTGAGGTTGGAGTATAGGATGGTCTCCTGTTTGTGTTTGGTGGGTGATGGTCTTCTGGCCATAGTGAGTCGGCAACCCACTTATATTTTTGAAAAGAAATCTTAGTTATCTCGTGCTTTTAGATCAGAAGTCCAAGTGGATGACTTTGACAAATGGAAATTTGTTTTCTTGCTATTTACTAGACTAGAAGTTTGAATTCAGTGGACAAACTATCAGGGGTCCTCAAACTATGGTCCACAGGCCACATGTGTCCCACTGAGGACATTTATCCAGCGGGGTGTTTTTGCCACTGCTACTGTCCTGCTTAGCAGCCAATTTATCCCCGGCCTGCAGTGAACTTGGTCATAGCTTTTTTATTTGTTTGTTTTGTTTTTTAACTATAGTCAGGCCCTCCAATGATCTGAGGGACAGTGAGCTGACCCCCTGTTTAAAAAGTTTGAGAATTCCTGTCTAGGTTTCCTCTCTGTTGGTTCAGGAAGAAAGCACGTGTCTCTTTTCACCATGTTCCGCTGTGGTCCAGTGTTCTCTGGCGAAGTGCATGGCCATTGGCATCAGTATTCCCTTGGGTCTGGGAGAGTCTCAGGGCAGGGACTCTGGATCTCAAGACACAAACCATTTCTAAATCCTCACTCTTGGTCGTACTGCGGTCCTTCTGATCTCTGCTCACTGTTTAATTCTTTTTTATTTATATAGCTCAAAATAGATGGACTAAATGCTATAAATTGTATTCTGCTGCCTTGGGCTAAGTGCCCAGATCTTGTCTTCTTACCATCATAGAGAAAAGGTGGTGTTAAGCTGCTTGAGTTGAAGCAGCACGGCTCATACACTGCCAGAGTTCCATTGAAAAAGAGGAAATCCTCAAAGAGATGGATTGACCCCCTGGTTGTCATAGTAGGCTCAAGCACAACGATTGTGAAGATGACATAGCACTGGGCGGTGTTTCCTTCTGTTGTACGACTGTGGGATTACTAGGAATTGGGACCCACTCAGAGGCATATAACAACACCTGCAAACGGGAGCCCCGGTGACTAGTGCTATGCCTTGAGCTACAAACCTAAAGGTCAACAGTTCAAACCCACTACATGCTCTCTGGAAGCAAGATGAAAAGTTTTCTGCTCCCATAAAGATGTATCGCTTTCAGAGAACCTCTGTTGTCTCTCCTATGCTTGCTATGACCTGGTATCGGCTTATGCTTTATGCCATCAACATGACACTGGGTTTGATACAACAACCACCATACAAAGATGACACACAGAGAAGTATTTTATTAACTACACTTGCAAATCTTTCCTGAAAGATAAATCATGTAGGGCAGTGTTTCTCAACTTGTGGGTCTCCACCCCTTTAAAGGGCCAATGTCCCTTTCACAGGGGTCGCCCGATTCATAACAATAGCAAGATTATAGCTCCAAAGTAACAACGAAAATAATTTTATGGGGGGGGGCATTCACCACAACATGAGGGATTGTTTTAAAGGGTCGTGGCATTAGGAAGGTTCAGAACCACCGATTTGGGAGTTCACGGTGCTTTGTTCTTAGCCTTATGAAGGAGGGAGAGGGTGTTCACTTTAGAGGAATTAGCAGCGAAAATCTTATGCAAGGAATCAAAATCTTGTCAGATACAGAAACCATTATGAAAAGAGGTAGAACGTTGTGACACTGCAGCGATCATGCCAGAGGATGATTCTCTCAGGCTGGAAGGCACACAAAATGTGCCCGAGGAAGACTAACTTCCTCCAAGGAGAGTCAATCATGGAGACATGGATGGAGCAAAAGCACGTGGAAGTTAAGGCTTGAGCCCTCCATTTTCTGATGAGGCATGATGCAGAATGAGGAGACACAGTTGCAAACATCAATTAATAGGAAGTACGAAGTATGAATCGAGGAAAATTGAGAGTTGTAAAATTCGAGGTAGAACACATAAAAATCCACATTCTAGGCATTAGTGCCCTGACATGCACTGTTATTGGCCATTTTCAATCAGATAATCATGTGGTTTACGAGGCCAGGAATGGAATGACCAGAGGAATGGTATTACATTCATCATCAAAAAGAATGTTTCAAAATCTATATTGAAATATAATGCTGCCTATGATAGGATTATATCTATCCTCATTCAAGGAAATACAACCATACAATTATGTGCATTATCCAAATTTATGCATCAGCTATGAGAGCTAAAGGCTAAAATATTAAAGAATCCTAATGTTTCCCGTCAGAAATTGAGCAAATAACTTGCCCAGATGCACTCAAAATTATTGGTGATTGGAGTGTGTATTTGGAAACACATAAAAGAAGAGTCGTTAGGCTGAGCCCCAATGGTATAGTGATTTAGCGTGGGACTGCAGCCCACTGGGTTGGTGGTTCAAATCCAGTAGCAGCTCTCCAGGAGCAAGGCTGAGCCTCCTACTCCAACCAGAAGGCAGTAATGCCCTGCAAATAAAAATAAAAAACAGTAGTTATAAAATATGGCCTTGATTATAGAAATTAATCTGAAAATCAAATGATAGAATTTTGCAAGGCCAACAACTTGTTTATACCTTTTCAACAACATATGGCCTTCTGCAGATGGAATACATAGAAATCAAATTGACTACCTCTGTGTGAAAAGGTAATGAAGAAACTTAATATTAGCAGCTAAAATCAGACCAGGAGCTGACTGGAACAGGCCATGAATTACTCATTATGTAAGTCCAGATTGAAACAGAAAAAAAGTTCACCAGAGTCAAAGTAGCACATTGTGCATATCCCACCTGGATTTCAAGAGCAGATTTAGTGTATTGAACATTAATGAGAGAAGACCTGATGAGTTGTGGGAATACAAACAAGACCATCATACACGAAGACAGCTAAAGGACACTAGAAAGGCAGAAAAGAAAAACAAGATCAAACTGGGTGTCAGATGAGACTCTGCCATTTGCTCTTGATGGCAAAGTAGTTGAAAAACATGGAAAAATGTGTCAGTCAAAGACATGAACTGAAAATTTCAAAGGGGAGCTTGGGAAAACAAAGTCAGATACCATAATGAAGTGTTCAAAGACCTAGAGAGAAAAGCAAAAGTGAAGAACATACTCAGCATATCGTAAACTACAAGAACCAAAGGAAAAAATTCAAGCCATGAGTTTCCACAGTGAAAGATTCTATGGGGAAAATATCCAATGAATCATCAAAGGAAGATGGAACGAACGCACAGAGTCGCTCTGTCAAAAATAACTACTTGACAGTCTATCATTTCAAGAAGTAGGATATGAGCAAGAAGTGGGGAAGAAACAAGTTCAAGTTGCACTGAAAGCATGAGTCAAAAACAAGACTCCACAAATAGATGGAACACCAATTGAAGAGTTTCAACAAGCCAAAGAAGCACTGAAAGACTTATTCATTTAAGCCATGGAATTTGAAAGACAGTTACTTGGGCATGTTTGGAAGAGATCTATATTTGTATTCATTCCAAAGAAAAGTGACCCCACAGAATGTGCAAACTATAAAACAATATCATTGATATCACATGCAAGTAAAATTTTACTGAAGATCACCCAACAATAATTTCAGCATTGACAGGGTTCAGGCCAGATTCAGAAGAGAACCAGGAACAAAGAATGTCATTGCTAACATCACATGGCTATCAGCCAAGACAACTACAGCAGAGAATATTAGAAAGATGTTGACCTGTGTTTTACCGACTATGCTAAAGCAGTTGAATTGTGTGGTCCATAATAAACTATTGATAGTCTTTAGAAGAATGGGAATCCCATAACTGACTACAGTTTGCTCATGGGGAACCTGCACATGGATCAAGAGTCCCTTAGGAATACAGGACAAGGGAATATGGAATGGTTTATAATAAAGAAGGGTGTGTGTCAGGGTTGCATCCATCACCATACTTATTCAATCTGTATGCTGAGAAACTAATCAGAGAATCTGGATTATAGGAGAAGAATGTGGCATTAGGATTGAAGGAAGACTTATTAACAATCTGCAACATGCAGATGACACACCTTGCTTGCTGAATGTGAGGCAGGCATTTGAAGCACTACCTGATGAAGATCAAGAATTGTAGCCCTCCCCTGAGGAGCCCCCCAAATAGACTTCAGCCTGGGAGGGGCATTTCCTGGAACCCCTCAGGACCAGTGGGGAGAAAGTCAGAGAGATGAGCAGACAGACCTAGAACTATGTATGCTTTTCCATTTTTTCCAGCTATTTATTTTCGATCTTTTATTTTCTGTTTTGTCTCCATTATCCTTGGTATGCCTACCTATATAGGATAGGGAAGCAAGAACAAGGAGAAAGCTATGGAACTGAGAGTTCTGGGGGGACCTTGGGGGCAGAGGAGGCTATAGACAGAGGGACAATGAGGTAATTAATGTCAATACCGAGGATGATGTGGAGATCCTGGGGGTGTTGGCGCAACAGCAATCTAGCTGAGAGGAATTACTAAGAAACAGAAGAAGGGTGAATGTGATGGTGAGGCAAGAAGAAGGTAAAAGGAAACCGGAAAGATCTAGGAAGCAAAACGATGGATAAAGATATAAATATAGGTGTGCACATATGTAAATACATTAATTCATAGAAATAGAGGTATTGGTCCAGGTACCAATGGCAATACACTGAGGTAGTGGACAGACTTTGGGTCTCAGCTTAAGCCCTCCCTCAACACAAGAACACTGTGTTCTAACAAACTGGTGTTCTATGATGCTCACCCTTCCCGTCATGATTGCTGAAGACAATGAGTGAACAAGAAAATGTGATGAAGAAAACTCCGTGTCTGGGGACTTCAAGGCTTGAAATCGAACAAGTGGCCATCTAGCAGAGAAACAACAAGACCACATGGAAGAAACACACCTGCCTGTATGATCATGAGGTGTTGAGGTGTTGAGGGGATCAGGTAACAGTCATCAGAAGACCACAAACAAACAAACAAACAAACATCTCAAGAACGAGGAGGTTGGAGCAGAAATCCAAACCCCATTTTTAGACATCGGGACATCCCCTCACAGAGGGGTGACAGGAAAGGGATAAGTTAATCAGAGCGTAGTAAAGCACCCATGGAACACACAATATTCTTCTAGTTCTTTGAGGCTTCCTCACCTGCCACTATCATGACCCCCTGCTGTCTTTCAGTTCAGAGTAGACTTGAGCATGTACACTGGTAGAGTGTACAGATAAAAGCTCATGATACACGAAATCCACGTCCTCAGGAACAGAAGTGGAAGTAGGATACCTGGAGGGTGAGGGAAGAGAAGTACATCAGGGGAAGAAGGGGGAATCCATCACAATGATCCTCACATTAACCCAACCCCAGCCCCACCCCCTCAAGGGAAGGAACAACAGAAACCATGTGTACAGGGAGAGAGTTGTTGGTGTAAGATAGAAAATAGTAGTCTATAATTTACCATGGGTCACAAGAGTGGGAGAGAGGAGGGAGGGAGAAAAGTGGAACTGACACCCAGGGCTCAAATAGAAAGTCAATGTTTAGAAAATAATGATGGTGACATATGTACCAATATGCTTGATATCATAGATTAATTGATGTACACATTGTTGTAAGAGCTGCAAGAGTGCCCAAGAAAATGATATTAAAAAAAAAAGAATTGTAGCCCTCATTACGGATAATGTACAGCACAGTATGAAGAAAACCAATATCCTCATAACTTGACCAATTGGTTACGTTGTTTTGAATGGAGAAAAAAATGGGAGTTGTCAAGAATGTTTACTTGATCCTCAATTGATGCTTGTGGAGGCAGCGGTTAAGAGATCAAGTGATGCCTTGCACTGGGTCAATCTTCTGCACAAGACCGCTTTAGAATGCTGAAAACAAGAAGGGACCTTTGAGGTCTAAGGGGCTCCTGGCCGAAACCAAAATACTCCAATTGCCTCATATGCATGTAGAAGTTATACAAAGAATAAGGAAGCACCCTCCCCTCCCAATGAAAAAAGGAATAAGGAAGCCCAGAGAAGGATAAATGCATTTCAATTACAGTGTTGGCAAAGAATATCGAAAGTACCATGGACTGAGTAAATTATAAACAAATCTGTTTTGGAAGATATCCAGAATAGTCCTTCAAGGTCAACATGATGGGACTTTGTCTCACATACTTTGCTCATGTTGTCAAGAGCGACCAATCCCTGGAGAAGGATATAGTGCTTGCTCAAGGGGAGGGGCAGTGAAAAGAAGAGACCTTCAACCAGATAGTTCTTATCTAATTTCTGCAGTATCCTTATGAAGTAGATCATGTTTTTAATCTCTCTTTTGGTATGAGATACAGAGGTTCTGAAAAATATGTGGCTCAAGATCTCTCAGATATCAATCGAAGGAAGCAGAACTCACAAAAATCTTTTGTTTCTCACCACAATGCATGGTCTCCCTCATGTTCCTACCCCACCAAGTCCCCAAGAAAGCAATGACAATGACTCTCTCTTTTTACTCTTTTTCTTGTAGCCCTCTTGTGGATTCGCTCCCATTGACATGCAGCTAAAATGATTTTCCTTACCTAGGAAAGTTAAATCGGGAGGGAAAAATGCAATTTACCTTAAGTCCCACATCTCAAAAGTATGGTCCTGGTTTTTTGACAATTATTGTCATTGCCCACTTTCCTGTCTGGCTTATATTATGATTTCTAGTGCAGGCATAGCTTTATCCTGAAACTCCCTAAAAGACCCACACTTCCTCCCATGCGATTCATTATCTTCCATGTCACAGAATCTCTCTCTGAAGACATGCAATTCTAACAGTGCTGGGGAAACATATATGCTGGTGTAGAGAGTATGATTAGATGACCTGAGATGTGCTCTAAGTTGGACTTCTATACCTGTAAAAAGATCCTATAGAAATACTGATAACCTGTTTTAGTATATACTTAACTACTGACTTCAATTTTTTTTTTTTAAATTGGGGGTTCATTATATTCCATTTTCTGTGTTAAAGGAAAGCTGTGAAGGTCTTTTATATTCCACTGGACATGCCCAAGTGATGCCTTGCATTGGGTCAATCTTCTGCACAAGACCGCGTTGGAATGTTTAAGCTGGTGACCCATCTGTCTATTCCTGCAGTGTTACCAGCCTTGTGCTTTTCCAACAGAGGAAGTCAAATCCCTAGCAGAAGCAACTCTAAAATGTCAAGGAGGAACTGGGCTCAGTTGCGGAATAGTTGTTTTCTGCCAATGCCCATTGTATCACATTGCTTGTTGAGAGAATTGTGTGAGGACTTTGCCTTATGATCATCTTCATCATACACGTCACAAAGTAGTGCCCTTCTGCTCTCTCAGTGTCAATCCTGTTATCTCCGTTTACTGGTGTGGTCCTCGAAGATCAGGGTGAGCCATCTCGCCTGAACGAACATTGTCAGTAAGAAATACAGTGAAGAGTTGAACCCACGTCGGTCTGAAATCAAGGTTGTAAGAAGCACTCATGCAAGCGCATTTGCACTGTAAGTTCAATAGGGGCTTGGGTGGTGGCATAGTGGTAAGCGCTCAGCTCCTCACAGGCTGAAGGGTCAAACCCACTGGTATTCTGCAGGGGAAATATATCGTCATGTGTTCCCATAAAAACGATGCCTTGAAACATTATGGGGCAGTTCTAGCCTGGTCTTGACTCATCCTCACTGCCATAGAGTCAATCCTGGCTCGCAGAGATGCCTGTGGCTTTCTAAGACCGGCACTCTGTACAGGAACTGTAGAGCGAGAAAGCCCAGTCTTTCTACTGTGAAGTTGCTGCTGGTCTTGAACTTCAGATTATGTGGATTTCAGCCCAAAGCAAAACCACTCCACCACCAGGACTCTATAGCCTGAAATCAGGTTGATGGCTAGGGATCAGATTTGAAATGGGTCAACTCATCAGTGATGACAACACCTGCCCTATGTAGACCCCATCAGTTCAGTTCAATGGAAAGAAAGGGGCGTTCACAGAAACAATTCCCGAAGCTAGCCACGTTCCTGAGTTATCAAGAAGAGGGAATAGCAATGCCTGAAGAGAGCCTTAGGAAAGGAAACCTATTTGGGAAATTAGAGATTTGAGAGGGGCCCCGGAGAGTAGAGCATAAGCAGATGGGAGTGATGGAGTACTCGAAGTAAAGAACACTATAGTAGGTGTGGGGCACTACTCCCCACAATCGGATGGGTCCAAGGGAAGGTAGTATAATTGAGGGGGAAAATTAAGATAGGATCAAGCATGTAAGTGCTCATCTCTGGGACCGCCATGACTTCTGGAGCCAGATCAGAGTAAGCCCATGTGACTTCTCCTCCAGGAGGTCTCACTGGGAGTCAGCCTTGTGTCTTGTCAGTAGATTGTCTCCAAGGCACTGAGAAGTGAGTCTCTCACCTCCAAGGGGGAAATACAGAGGGATTTCCCAGAATTCTCAGGAGAAAGCCATGCCCACCAAGAGGTCTCATTGACTATCTCCAGATTGACAGCCTAGACTCCACCCCTCCACCTTTAATTCTCAAATTGACACCAGATTAGGTGACTGTCACAGCACCTTAAAAGAAAAGGTGCAATCAAAAGAGTGGGGGATCTGATTTTGAGCGGGACCTACTGAACCAATTAAATTCAAGTTGGAGAATCTTTTGGGGTGATTATCTTCTCAAAGAACACAGGGTGCTCATAGGGGCTTATTAGAAAGAAATTTTCAGAAAGTTGAAGCCATATTCATGAAAACAACAACAACAAAGGCTAAGAGAGTATCAACAAGCCCCCCCCCCCAACATGATTGTCCTCATTCATTTTTCAAGTGTAGAAATTCCTATAAGAATTTTTCTGAGAAACCTTACCCTGTGCACCTTACAGCCTGCAGCCTTCTCTGTTCCCCTAACTTAGAGATCATTTAAAAGAGACTCCACTGGGGTTTCTCAAGAATGCCCGAACTGCAGTATGGAAATGGTGTGCATAGGTGGGAAAGAGGGGGCAGGTGGAAACATGGTCTTCAGAAGGGTAGAGACATAGATGCAGGACATAGTGAGAAGCAATAGCTTCCCAGTTTTATAATTTGATGAAACGAACAATTTTGTGACTTAAAGGCTTTTGTAATTGTGTAGCAATGCTTCGTTACCTCGCCTCATCTGTGTGTCCGCACCAGCAAATCATCATACCAGTAAATGATCTCAACCGAGGAATGACTGTCTCCTTTGCAGGCTCACATGAGACCTGGAAATTCTCTCTTTTGTTATCATAGGCTTAGTCATGCCAGACCCTCCAAAGGGAGTCAGGGCAGGAGTGGGGGGGAAGGAAGGCTGTTGGTCGTGACTCATGGCTAACCCAGGTGACATTTCCGGCTCAGGAAGGTCAGATGACTGTTGCACGGGGATTGGTTGTCCCCTGTGACTTCGTCTTGTGCTGATTCCAGAGAACTGACTAATAATATGGAAAGGTGGCCAGTAGAAAGGACGGCTACGGCTGGTGGGTTGTTGGTGGTGGTCGGGGTGGTGTTAGAACTAGCACCTGTCCTGAGAGTACAGTATCGTTTCCCCTCCTACTAGCCCTTGCTCCAGACTCTAGTTTCCCTCCATTGTTACTTCTATTTAAAGGGAAACTTGAATGATGTTTATTCTTTTAAATCCATTCTATCGGGGGCTTTCATAGCTCTTACCACAATGCATCCATTTATCCGTTGTGGAAAACCCATTTGTACCTATGTTGCCTTCATTTTCTAAACATTTTTCTTTCTTCTTGTGCCCTTTATATCAGCTCTTCATTTCCCCCCTTTCCTCCCCTCCCCTCTCTCCCTTATGAGCCCTTGATTATATATAAAAAATTTCATGCCTTACACTGACCTCTGTCTCCCTTGATCCACGTTTCTGTTGTTCACCCCCTGGAGTGGGGATGGGGGTGTTACATGTCGATCATTGTCATGGGTTTAATTTTGTCCTGATTCTTTTGTTTGGTGAGGGGGGCATCACTGTCCTCTGGTGGGAGTGGGAGGCCCAGCCTTGCTCCTGGAGAGCTGTTGCTGGATTTGAACCACCAAGTCCATGGGCTGCAGTCCTGCACTCAAGTACGACGCAATGCCACTGGGGCTCAGCCCTGGTCTTGATTCTTTTTATGTTTATAATTTTTAAAAAAATGTTTTTTTTTGTGGGGGGGGGAAATCACTGCCTCTGGTGGTCGTGGGTGCTACCCAGCGCTGCTCCTGAGAGCCACCGCTGGATTTGAATCGCCAAGCCTGATGGATCTGTCCTGATTCTTGAAGCACACTTTATTTAGGTTTAGGTGCAGAAGGGGTTGAATGCATTCTACACCTCAGTTCATGACAAAGTATCATCTTTGGACTGTGAAATGTAGTATGATTGCTTTTTTTTTTTTTTCATTTGCTGATCTCATACGGAAATCACAATTTTCTCGGTACAAAGAACAGCTACTCTAGCGGGGAAGGAACCTCATCTGTTTTAAATTCTGTAGCACTTCCTGTCCCTAGATCGGGGCCTGGCACAGACTGCCTGCTGTCGTAAACGTCAACAAACACATGCTGGAAGCATCTATGCTTATGAGGACAGGAGGATATGCTAGCTAGTATTGACACAAGGAAAGACCAAGAGAGAAAAAAATCCTGCCTGGATTAGCCCTGTTTCATCATTTTGCCCAAGGTAGTCTTGTGTGAGTTTTGTAGGGCTGGGAGTGATAAAGCCCTGTTGCCCAAAACCTTGTTGTCCCAAGGGAGGAGGTGTGTATATATGCAACACTTTTATCTGTTTCCTGAAAGCAGGAGCTCTTAGGAAGCCTGAGAAACTGACCTGTCTGTACAAGGAGAAGCCTTGGTAATAGGATGCCATTGAGTTGAATCCAAAGTGATACCCCGAAGAGAACCTACCGGTGACTCAGAGTCTAAAAATGTATTGTGCAAACAGACTGGGTGCCAGTCTCCTAGGTAATTTGGCTGGGCTAGCTCAGGCTTCCGATGTGGAATACTAGTCTCCCTTCTCATAATACGCACACCCCAATGAGGAGCCAAAATGTGCTTCCACCAGAAATCAGTCCAGACTGCTCCGATGCCTTAAATAGATCTTCAGCAGAAACACAGTCCTTCTCCTCCTCCAGGAAGGAAAAGCCTAGCAAGGGGAAATAATAACCGGATGTTTCTTAATAACAAGCGAATCCCCAGAGGTGTTACCAGGACCCCCTGCCCCCGCCCCGACACACACACGTGCCTGTCACACTGAAAAATATGGCATGCTCCCAAATTAGGGCATCTTCAATTCATGATCATAAATCATAACACTTGAGCAGTGTGGCAGAATCTAAACTGGAATTGACAGGTGGTTTACTCTGTGGGCAAGGTAAACACCTCTCCAGCAGTGTGGACTGATGACGTCAAATCCTCCTGCTTTCTTAGATGAGGACAGAAAGTCTCTCAGGTGGGACTGGCTGTCCAGATGCAAATTCTTTGAGCACAAGGAAGCCAGTATTGCCTGGGGAGCCCCCTCCCGACACACATTCTTTATGTTCCACGATAAGGCAACCAATCTCCATGGGGAAATGCACAGGTACCTGACATGTGGGAGCTCCCAATTCATCCCTCTTAGAGGCTATCTGGCTAACAACTGCCAGATACTTCCAGGTGAGGAGAGTCAACCTCATCCCTGAGTTGCATCCAAGAGCAATTTGAAGGCTGCTCATCCCACCCCTTGCTCCCCCTTGCCTCATCTACAAGGACCCACTGGCTTCCTCTTCTTCCCCACTTCTGCTCCTCACTGGATGGCTGAGCCTGGTGTTCCAAGAACATTTCTGATTTTCAAGCAAAAACAACAGCGATCTGGGAGCTTTGGGTTGTCTTCAGGGGTACAAGGAGAAGCCAGCTCAGTTTCCAACCTTTTGCTATGACTAGGTGGAGTCTTAGCCCCAAAGCAAAAATAAGTAAGTTCATCTTTAGACTTTTCCAGCAGCCCCTGGGTTCTCCTCCCCTAACTGTATCCCTGGCTAACACCCAGCTGCCTAGTGACTTCTCATTTCTAGAGTACCACCCACCTCCCCCAACACCTATCCATACTTTTCGCTCCATCACTGTTTCTTGAGTATGAAGAAGTTAGTATATGCTGTGACTAAATGAATTCCTACTCCTAGAGTATAGGTTCCTAGTATCTAGAACAAGGAATGCTGATGGTGTAGTGGTTATGTGTTAGACTGCTACCTTCGAGGTCAGCGGTTTGAAATCACCAGCTACGCGGAGAGAAAGACAAGGTTTTCCATTCCCCTAAAGAGTTACAGTCTCAGAAAATGACAGGGGCAGTCCTACCCTGTCCTGGGTCGCATTGAGTCAGAACCCCCTCTACGGCAGTGAGTTTGGTTTTGGTTCCGCATCCAGAACACTACCTGGTGCATGGCAGGTACTGACTATTAGCTGAATAAAAGGCTACACGCAAATTGAATGTCGAGAGATATACCCACTGGCCAACCCAGGGATATTTGCCTAGAGGCATAACATAATGATAACTACCATTCGTTAACTGTCGTCTGCAAGGCCCAGACACTCAAAGAATACGGTCCCTGCCAGCTGGGTCTCAGATGACCAGATGGTCTTGCTCTTGATGGGTTTTCATGTGGATGCTCCCTGGAACCCCACAAGTGACACCATTGTAAGGAACACCTTCTCTGATTACAAATAAGCCTAAGCCTGCCTATCTCATCATTTCCCTCTTGGGCAAATAGACCTCTTTCACTCTTTCTTCTCAGGTCTACTGAGGTTCCTTTGTTAAAGGACAGAAAAGGTAAGTTAGCTTGTTTTTGATAGACCGCTCTCGAATGTTGGAGGGAAACTCGGGGCTATACACAGCCACTCCCTGTCTGAGAAGTTTTAGGTCAGCCTCTTGCAGTGTTTTGTGTGATGGCGCAGTTGTTTTTCTCTGTCTCTTTTTCCTATCTCACATGTCCCTCCTGAGTCAGTCACCCTGCTGTATGGGGCAGGGACCTGTCTGCAGGCGAGGTTGGGAAGGGAGTTCTGAGTAAGCCCTAGCCTGACCTTAACTCACCATTGCTAATTGCTGACACTGTGTTTGGAGGTGTTTTAGGAACAGAGTTCTCTTTGATCTGGTCACTCTCAGGTCTGGGCAGAGAAGACAGGCAGTGACTCATGGGATGGTGGAAGAAAACCCAGGTTGCAGGAAAATGATATGGAAGGCAGAACCAGGAGAAGACACGTGTGTCCTGCAGCCCACTACCATGAACCTATTCTGCCTGAGTGGTCTCCCCTCTCAGCAGTCCCTCAGTTCAGGAGGCTGGCTCCACCTCCTCACCCCACCATCATGTACTCCACTCACAAGAAGAGATTCACCTTGCTTTCAATGCAACCTGCCCCTCACTTCCCTGTGCTTTTCCATGCTGTTTCCTTTGTTTATTATGCTAGTCCCATGAGTTTATGCTACAAGCGCTTTTTAATCCAGTTCAAGTATTTTAAAATATTGATCCCCTGGTAAGTGGGATGCCCTGGGTGCAAATCCACATGTGGTAAAGCACCGCTTAAATGGTGTGGCAGTTACATAGTCTGTTGTCAGCTTGAGACTATGAAGAGGGAAGGAGGAAAGTTTAGCCTGTCAATCAAGTCGCAGCCTGATGGCCTCATTTCGAGGTGCTGAAAAAATAAATAGCTTGCTGGAAGCGGGATGCACATTCAACTCCCTGAGAGAAATTCCTGTCGACAAGGCACATGGAGTTATGCTGATGGCAGCCAGAGTGTTGGAGCTGGAGGAGCCATATGGAGACCCATGTCAGCACTGAGATTCTTCCACCACCACTGGATCCACAAGACTTCCCACCTACTGACCTGTCATCTTCCTGCACTTGACATCATTGTGTGTGTTGCATGAATCTGAAGAGGAATTTACGGACTGGTACTGGACAGATGGTCTAAAATTGGATCTGGACTGGTTTTGGGATGTTTTCTTAATGCACAATTACTCTTTAACTAAAGCTCTTTTCTAGACACATATGAATGTCTATGAATTTGTTTCCCAAGTTAAACTGGGCTCATAAATGGTATCTCTGTTGCTCTTCTGTGTCTAGATGTCGAGGTGATTTAGATGGCATGGGCACGGGATACCACTTTGTTCAGTTTTGTTTCCACTTTATCTAGTCAGGTCTGGCATTGAATAGCTATTTACTAAGAGTCCATGGGATGATTGGAGAATGAGGGGGCATGAAGTGCAGGATAAAGGACACGGACTCAATATACCAGACACATGCAAACGATTTGAGCTCAAAGCCTCTGGTTCTCTCCCTCCTGCAGACCTGTTCTCTCCTCATTAGAAAGTTTCTTGGCACATAGTTGATAGTCTGAGCAGTCCTTTTCCTGGTCTGCAAGCACTGTAATTGTTGCTTGGCAAACTGCCTTAACCACCTTGTCAATAAGAATTTATAAAATACCCATTCAGTGTTTAGTATCATTATTAATGAAGCATATTTCTTCTCGGTCTTTTGGCTAAGATCAAGTATATAATAAACTAAGAGACTCCAAAAAGATAGAAGACACAGTCTCTAGTCCTATAATCCATAAAACCTAGTCAGAAATCATAAGACATGATAATGTAAGAACAAGAAGAAAGAGCAGGGATGGAACAACCAAGGTATAAATGTTGACCTTCTGGGAGAGTCATTACATTAAAATATTTTTATTTGAAATGAAATGACATAAATGAACCACATTTAAGAGTATATGAGTAAATAGCATTTAATACATTCAAAGTATTATATAGTCATCACTTTTTTCTTAGTTCTAGAACATTTTTATGTTCTAGATCATACCCATTATACTATACTGTTCCTCATGTCATCTACCAATTTAGACCAAACACTTACCAATCTCTGTGTCTATGGGTTTGCTTATTCTAGGGATTTTGGTAACTTTCTGCTTCACTTTGTCTGGCTCTTGTATATAAAATTACTTGTGTTAGAAGCAGTTTGATTGAAAAATCCTTATGCTAGGCACCCTTATGCTTGTGTGCCAGATGCAGGGTTTGTTTCACTAGATCAGGTTGAACCACGTCATGGACACTCTGGTGTTAGCAGCGAGGGAAGGATGAAATGACAGAAAATGACCTAGAGGTTCTTGCAGGAATTCATGCGGGTCAAAGGGGACTTGAGTGGCTGGTGTCGCAAGAGCCCAAAGGAAACGGTGAATCTTAGTCCTATGTTCTCCTAAGGCTACTTGTAACTCTCAGAGGACAAGGACAATCTTTTCATCTGGTTTCAGATGCAAAGAAAGTAGCCAAAGAGATGAAACCTCAAGAAAGAGTGGATATCTACCACTGAAGGCTGCCATTGTAGTCGAAAATACAGTGTGTTTGGTTCGCCCAGGCCAATGTTAAATGTGCAAATGATAGGTTAGACTGATGTACTTATGCTCCCTGGCATTTCTGATGATCACGAGGCACCCAAAAGAACCCCAAGGACCCCTATTTCCCATGATTATTTAAATTGGTTTTGAATTACCCTACCTGTCCTGTGTCCAAGTAGGCGGGATTGCATTTCCAAAGGGGGGTGGTGGTGATGGTAGTGGTGTTAATTTCAAATCTTGTTATTGTTTCTCCTTTGACAGTCATGCATAGCTATTATCAAAAACTCGATAATGCATTGAAAGAATAACAAAGGCACTTCTATGCTCACAGCCCCCAAAGTAATTACAATGAAGAGTCTATTGTTCATTTTCGGTGTTTCAAATGCTTGAATGAAGGGGCTTCTAAAATTTTGTGGAAAAATGAAAGTAAATGGTGATGGAATTTTTCTGCAAACTTTTGGAAGCCACCGGGTGTGTGTGTGTGTGTGTGTGTGTGTGTGTGTTTAATTGGGTATGAACTTTTATTTCTTCACATTAGAATCTTTTTACTTTGACCCTTGCTCTGGCTGAGCCTATGTTGGAGGTGGAGAAGGGATAGAGTGTTCCCTTGTAAAATGGAATACTTGAGTTCTCAGCCCCTACTTAGACCCTATTATTTTAGAGTCCCGAGGACGTCCTTCCACTCCTCATGTTCTTTCATCTCTTCTTCTGTCTCTATTCTGTGGACTGATGGGAGTTGGGAGTATTGATGGGAAGGGTCACTGAACACAAGTCAATGGTGGAGAGTCCTGTGCAGAAACCTAAGCCTTGACCACTGCCCAGTGCATTCCCCTATAGACAGATTTTGGAAGATAGTCTATCACCCTTCTTCCTACAGCCATGAGGATCCCTTCAAAGTGGAAGTTCATAGATGCTGGAAGAGTTGAAAGGTCCACCTATAGTGCATCTTGTCTGAACTTCCATCCAGTATAGAAAGTCCTTCCCAAGCAACCAACATCTGCTAAATATTACCAGGAATTAGAAAAGCAAGCAATACCACCATCCTTGGATATCATTCTACCGTCTCTCATCAGAAAACATTCTTTACTCTAGGATTCTGGAAATCAGATGAACTCTATTGTGACATTTTACTTTCAAAAATGATTCTATTCTAGGCTTTGTTGAAAGATACGTAGTATTTTCCAAAAGCAGATCTTTGATTCTCCTGAAAGTAAAGGCAAAGTCATTTGTGTACATGTCTATGTGCTTTTATTTTATTTTTCCCCTCTCTGGGAATTGGAGCCAGAGCTTTTATGAGATTCTGTAAGCTAAGGGGTCCGCAATGGCCCATGCCATCCATGCGTGTTTAGTTGAGGATGTCGCCACAGAGTGAAATATGAGCAGGTCGGATCATGTTGGGAGGGAGGCACACGTGCCTCCCTGCTGGCCAGCTTGTCCCAGGGGTGCCAGGGCTTTGTCTCTCTCCAGAATGTGCCCTTCCCTCCTCAGCATCACCCGGCAAATGTGCAATCTGTCTCGGCACCAGCCGTGCGGAAACATGACGCCAGCTGGGGCCTTTGTTTCAAATATTACCCTCATTTCTCAGATGTGTCTGCCTGTTTCTGCCTGGGCTTCCAGACGTCAGTGCAGCCTGGTTGTGGAAGAGGCATGAGAGAACAGGGTCAAGCTCATCATGCCAGAGGGTGTCACGAGGGTGTGCAGACACAAGGGGACTGAGTCTCCTGCATGACTAACTCACATCCGAACACCCGTTCAGGAAAAGGAAATGACTGTGGCCGCATCCCTCGGAGTTTGTCCCCACTTGTCCTTGAAGTCGCTGCCTCCAGGCAACACACACAAAGGGACACCTTTCTCTTGGGTTTGAGGGACAGCCTTCCCCACATGTACGGTCATCTGCGTGCAAACTTTACTTTAAAAAAAATACAGCTTTGGAATAGTTACAAGGCATTTGAAGTATACAGCCTCATTCGGAGAGTGGTTAGTTCATGTTTAGTAAGGATTGTTTTTTTGGTAATCCTCTGATTAGCACTTGAGATTTTGTTACCTGGCACTTCACCCATGCATACTGAAATCTATTAATTGGCATGGAGGTATTAGAAGAAATAAAATTTTCCTTTGTGGACTGTGTATTCCTATGTATTGAATGTATGCATTGGCCATAAATGCTTGGCTAATGGAATGATCACATTGACATCACCACCATGCTTTGAAGACAATAAAAGATAAGCAAAGTCAAGTGTTTCCATTTGAGAATCGAAGAACTAGGTTGTGCCTGCCTGCCACTACTGATGATCAGGAATACGATGGACAGATCCTAATGAAAAGGGAGATGTGTGGAACAGAATTTCAAATTCTTAAAGTACCCAATCTTACTGGACCCAATGAGACTGGAAACTATGGCCCTGAACGGTTCTTTAAACCTTGCATTTAAACTATCTCCCGAAGTCATCTTTAACCTAAGTAAATGTTTAGTCCAAAGAATAAACCTTTCAGAATTATGTTTCTTAAAGGAACATGTATGTTTATAAGGGTCAACAACTATTTAACTCATAGATAAAAATGTTGGGGACCTGGCAGGGAACAGAGGTTAGGATGGGGGTGGAGCTTAAATAAATGGAAGCAAAACAGGCAGAACAGAAATAAGAATGTTGATACGATTCGTAAAATGTAACTGTGGTAGTTACATAATCTGTTGTCGATTTGAGATTTAAGAGTGAGGGGGTGGAGTTTAGCCCATCAACCAGGTCCCAGCTTGATGACCTCATTTGAAGGGACTAAGGCAGCGGTTCTCAAACTGTGGGTTGTGACCCCTTTGGGAGTCAAATGACTCTTTCACCTGGGTCACCCAACAGTAGCAAAATTATGGTTATGAAGTAGCAATAAAAATAGTTTTATGGTTGGGTGGGGGAGTCACCACAACATAAGGAACTGTATTAAAGGGTCTTGGCATTAGGAAGGTTGAGAACCACTGCCCTGCAACAATAACCGGAATAATCTAGAAATATCATGAGGCATTGTTTATGTGCAACATTCTGTAATAACTTCAATGAGAAATTAAGTTTTGTGAAACATATTCTCAGACAAGTATTTATACCTTATTGACTATTGACTCTATGTCCTCCTATTTTTTTTGTCCTCCTATTTTTATGTATTTTCCTAAGTACATTTTTTTTTGTTTCCAAGTGATTTCTATCTTTGGTGGATCAATTATATGTTCAAGTGTGTATATTCACACATACATGTAGCTAATATCTAAAACAATTTTACAGATAAAATGATATGTTCTGTGGGACATGGCTGTAGGGAAGTGAAAGTTGAGATGGTACATAATTTATCTCAGATTGTCAGGCTTTAGGTATATCTACTATAGAGGAGACCACTTTGTCTTAAAACCAGGTTTATCAATTTATGTTTTAAACTGACTAACCCCCCAACTCCACATTGAAAGAAAATTGAAAGATTATTTGTGGGGAAAGGACATGAGGACATTAAACCACCCATTCAACAAACAGTCAGCCCCAAATAAATCCAAAGGTGCAAACTACTTGATCAAATTACAATTGCTAATTAATTGTTGAATGAAGAATATTCTCACATCACAGCTGTGGGCAGGGTTTTCCATAACTAGGACATTATCCATGTTGCTCCTACAGCAACTTTTTCTCTCCAGTGAAAAGTGGGAATGGGTTTTGCACCGATAAACCTATCCATCTTGTCAACAGGTTAAAAAATAGACCAAACGTATTCATCAAGAATGATCTTTCCATTTCTGTTGGTAAAAGTGGGAAAAGAGCACTGGCTTTTACACACTCAACCAATGTTATTGAGGCTCCTCGGGAAGTCCAAAAGACTCATAAATATTACTCTAGGAAAGAATCAGCTTGCTCAAAGTATCCATAATCCACAACCTTTTCTTCATTATTGCCTCCTGGGTAGTTCTTTGCATCAATCAGGCAAGTATCTTGAATGAGAGAGACATCTGCCTGAAGACCACAGATGTCTTCTCAGCCCCAAAAAGAATGGAGACCAAGAAAGGACTCAAAATATGAAATCCCCAGCACAATTATTTCCTTTTACAGATTTAGGATTTATTCTGTTTGGCCCCTGTCTTAGTCAAACAAAGAGAATATTGTGATAGCTTGACTTTATTTGGGGCCATGGAAGCATAGCTTATTGACATTCATACCTAAGAAGTTCCCATGGCCATAACAAAAACATAAGTAGGCTATTGTTCTTCATGATGAGTGTAGCAACTCATCACACCTTGTGGATCACATTAGAATGACTAAAATTCCTGGCAAACACCTGTGAATAACAAAGAGGTTTTATAGCCAGTGACAAAAACAAGTCATTATGAGATTTCCACAGGTATTTCATTATTTGAAAATAAGCACCATATGGTGCTCAAGACAGGCCCAGGGTAAATGGTTAGATTTCTTTAGAGATTTCATATTGTCTAAAGTTGAGAAGATAATCACATTCTCAATCTCATTACAGTGAGAAATCCCACGTTTAAAATTTTCTTTTGCCATGTCAAGAACAGAGTGAATAAAATGACATAAAACATCATAACAGCTGGATGTTAGTGAAATGAATCTTTCCAGGGTCTCCCATTCACAAGTGTAAGTCATGATGATTTTTAATGGGATAATTGTAAAGAATCCTGAGGGAATGCCAGGCTCACAGGGGTTTAAAACCAGAAAAATAGCAGGGCCTTCCTTACTTTTCTGAAATTGTATTAAATCAATTCTCAACTTGCTTGATGTTTGATAGACACAGAGTTTTCAGATTATGAGACTGACGCACTGGCTACTGCACTAGGAAGGCACTAGACACAGAGCATTTTAAAAAAGTCTCATTGTGATTTAGGTGAAGGTAGACAGAGAAATCATCACGACTTTGACATTCAACAATGAAATACAGTTTGTTACAGCGCATCTACTTCACTATAGCTCCCTCGCCTCACTCTCTTCTGATGTTCCCTGTTTTCATTCCTCCTTCTTTACTCATTCTCTGGACTTTGCACGTGGGCGTATCTTGCCCTTTTTGTCTTAAATGGTTGGATATCCTAATCCAAGGGTGAATTCACTTTCAGACCTGAAGGATGACAAAAAGGGGCAGAATCACTAAGGGACACAAGACACAATCACATGACACAAGCCTGGTCTGTGTTAAGCCCGTGAGGGCTGTTCCACATTTTCACCCACTTTATCAAGGACCTTCTACTGTAGTCCTTTTCGAAGCTGTTGGCAATAGATGTCAGGCACCATCTATTTCTTCTCATCTCAGGGTCATGGAGGCCGATGATGATGGCATGCGGTGCATTCATGCATTGCACTAGTTAATTCCATGCATTTTTTAAAATTTCTATCACTTTTCCTTCTGCTGGCCAGAGAGAGACCAATCATTGTACTTAAGTGACTACTTATGAGCTTTTAAGACCTGAGTTTCTACTCACAAATGTAATATGCAACATTGGTGTCCACCAAGACTATAGTCCTGAGTCCCTTTGCCCAGAAACTTATCCCCTGCAGATATTTGACTGTATCTAAGAAGGACTCATAACTGCATCCCAATATTCTTCCTCACATTCATGGCTAAATTTGTAGCAAAGTACAAATATATATATGACATGTATATATGATATTGTGTATATATGTTTGCATAGATACTCACACATTCCCTCCCACATGTATTCAGCCTACTTAATAGGTATAATTTCATCCCTATTTATGAAAATTGAAAAAGGAAGAGAAGCCCTAATAGGGGAAGTCTGGCTAAAATAGTGCTGTATAATATTACATTTTTACGTGAGAATGGCACTGTATCTTTGAGATGATTAGTTTCTTCTCTGCAGATAGTGCTGAATAGGCTAGAACTTTCATAGATGAAGCAATTATACTAATATCATAAAATATC
>PVJH01033371.1:0-21655 GCA_004026705.1 Nesogale talazaci
AAAGCAAACACATTCAGCCGAACTCAAGCTGAAAGAACTGAAGAAAGAAAACATAGGTTTCCAGGAATCTGGGGGTCCAATATCGAATGATCACGAAGCATCTAAAAACGGAGGACATCAAACACACAGCCACAGTACCAAAAGCACTCCAGCATTTCAAGAGGTAGCCCATGATCAGGGACCCATCAGGGACCCACTCATTGAAGGGTGACGCCCAAGAACCCATGGCACGGTAGGCATCTGCAAGAAACACCACTCCAGAAATTGGCAGTCCACCAGCGGCCATGTGTCCGCAAACCCATGTAATACCCGGGCTCTCTAGGCTGTGCCAGGGGATCTGGAAGACAGCTAGCTCCCTGGCTGGGAAAACAACGCCAAAGGAAACATCCCGACTCAGAGGGATCATCTGGGCTTCCCAGGGTGTACATTTTTCCCGGAGCAGAAAGCCTCATCTTTCTCCCACATGGTGGCTATCGACCTTGAGCCTCTGACGGTGCATTTACCATGTCCCTCCAGAGCTCCATAACCCACTGCAGGGTGTTCATATCCCTGCCTGTTCTAAAGAAAGGAGAATGCAGAACGAATGGAGCAATATCATTAATAGCCCACGCAAGTAAAATTTCCCGAAAGAAATGCTTAAAAGGTTGCAACAGTGCAAGGGCCCGGAGCTGCCAGGTATGCAAGGCAGATTCACAAGGGGCAGGTGGGCTTTCAGAGCCCACGTCAGCTGGACCTTAATGAAGAGCAGAGAGGCAGAACGCAGCAGAAAGTTGTTTACTAGGGTTTCTATGAACTGTACATCCTCGGGCTTTCTTGGGGGGCCTCGCAGGCCGCCGAATCCTATGGGATTTCCGTGGTGAGAGCCTTCAGCGTTTAGATCCAAGCGGAGCAGGCAGAGCGGCACCAACAGATTTTCCACAAGCCGGGAACATCTGGACAGATCGTTAACGCGCTGCAGGCCACGCCCAGCTCACCGGCTCCTCTCTCTGCGGCGGGCGGCGGCGGTTTCACCTCTCCGGAGTCTCACCTTGGCCTTCCCCTTGGGAGGAGCTGCTCAGGCAAAGGGGTCCTCTGCTTTTGTTTTATTAGGCGACTTGTAAAGAGAGAGAGGGAGGGAGGGAGGGAGGGGAGAGACAGGAGAGAGGCCGAGAGGCAGAAGAATAACAAGAGGGAGGGAATTGGAACTAGTCTGAGACAAGAGAACCTACGGGGCGGTGGTGGGCATGGCGCGCCAGACCGGCAGACTGAGAGGCTGGAGAGAGACTGAGAGGAGAAAGAGAGAGATGGAGATAGAGGAGAGAGTTGCTAGAAGGAGACTGAGGAGGAAAAGAGAGACCCCTTCAAGGAAAGGGGCGATTCCTAGGGGGACAGGAAGGTGGTGGGGTGGGGTGGGGGAGGTGTGGGAGAAGGGACCCGCCTCCTCTGGGGATTCCGGACTGAGAGTGACAGCGGCCAGGTGTCGGGGAGGGAGTGGGAGAATCGAGGTATTAAAGGGTATTTAGCTTTGATGAAAACAGTCATCCGAGTGTTTAAACGTTGTGAGAGGGCTTTCCTTGTCATCAGCGTCGTGTGGATGAGCAGTGGTGAAATGCGCAGGAACTCAGCATGTCAGAGGAATATTCTGTGAGCAGCAGGGCAGGAGGACCAGGGTGGTCCCATGGGCATCTCCTCTCATTCGCTCAGTGCCAGTCCACCCCTCCTTCCGCTGTCCAACGACAAGGGTCTCCATACTCACATTTCTGGCTGGGCTCGCTCTCACCAGCACCAGCTACCTGTGGTCTTTGTGCAGGAGCTTGTGAGCCCGCTCCTTCTTCTGAGGTGCCCCCGGTTCAACTGGAGTCCACAGTAATTCTACATAGGCTTTCTTATCAACCTTGATAGGGGCAGCCAGCCTCACCTGCCTCCCTCAGAGCTGCTGGCGGGTTTGAACCACTGGCCTTCCAGTTAGCAGTCTAACACCTACTCCACCGTACCACTAGACACTCTTTTGCACCACGGGGGTGGGGTGGGGTGGGGAGCTACATAGATGAAGGTCAATTCTGCTCTGCTGTCCAGTAGATCCCAACTCACCTTGAACCTAGAGGACAGGATACCCAACGCATCTCACTCAGTCTTTGCCATGGAGTCAGTCCTGCCTCATGGTGACCCCATAGGGCAGGGTGGAACTGCTTCTGTGAGTCATTCTTGATGGGAGTAGAAAGCCCTGGGAGCATCTGCTGGGTTTGAACGCAGGACCTTGTTGATTGCAGCGCAACGCATAGTCACTAGGCCCCCAGGGATCCACCCAGTATGGAGGTTACACTAATTTTCCATTGTTGAGAATTTGCCTTTGGAGGAATGAAGTCTTCCCCCACCCCATCTATTTATCTATTTTAACAGTGAGTTAATTACACTTTTGGTTTGTTTCAAGTGAAGGAAAAGATTATAAACAGCACAAAAAAAAAACAAAAAAAACAAGAGAAGATCTCACACTAAGGAGAAAAATTCCACCAGGCTGTGCCAATGGGCATTCTTGAAAAGTGGAAGGAAAGACCCCTTTCCAGTCCCCCACGTAAAGGGGGACAGAGATAGGGTGATGGTGGTGGCGCATTTCCTGATCGAGGACTGAGATAACAGCAAATTCTGGACCAGGCATGATTATGGAAGGATGTCGTCTTTTTGAGTGATGGAATAAGCCTTTGTGGTAGTTACGTAATCTGTTGTCCATTTCGAGAGGATTCAGAGTGAAGAGGTGGAGTTTGGTGTGTCAAGCAGATGGCAGCTTGACAACCTCATTTGGAGTTGCTAAGGAGGTAAATAGCTTGTTGATGGTAGGACACTCGCTCACTCCCTGTGAGACATTTCCTATGAGAAGCCCCAGGAAGCTACTCTGAAGTAGCCAGAGTCCGTGGAGACCCTGCCAGTGCTGAGATGCTTACAACACCACTGGATCCACAAGACTTCCCACCCACTGACCTGTGATCTTCCTGCATTTGGCATCATTGCATGTGCTTCGTGAGTCTAAAGAGGACATATGGGCTGATATCAGACTTATGGACTTGATCTGGACGAGACTGGGATGTTTTCTCAATATTCAATTGCGTTTGTATCTAAAGCTTGTATCTAAAGCTCTTTGTACACAGATGAGTGTCCATGAATTTATTTTTCTAGTCTACCTGGACTCACACAGCCTTATACATCAGTCAGCAAAAGTCATCAAGTCAAGTCTTTCTCCTAGAGACCCGTAGAATATAGTTGTCCCCATAGGGTTTGCTAGGCTGTAATCTTCACTGAAGTACACTGTCTCATCTTCCTCCCTGGGAGCAGCAGATGCGTTTGAACGACTGATCTTTGAGTAAGCAGACACTGTTGAGTTGTTAACTGCAAGGTCAGGAATTTGTCTCTACCAGCCGCTTCTCAGGAGAAAGAGGAGACTGTCTGCTCCCATAAAGACTTACAGCCTCAGAAACCCAAAGATCTGCTGTGTCCGACAGGGTCATTATTCGTCGGAATGTGCTCAAGGGCAGCAGGTTTGGGCTTGGGGTCCTTTATGACACAGTGATTCCTACTCTTGTCAATGCAATCCACAGTTTATTATGATCCACACAGTCAGAAACCTTTGCACAGTCATTAAGACCCAAGTAAATATCTTTCTGGATTTTCCCTGCTTTCCTCTGGCCTCAGCAATGATAGTTTTCATTTCATGGCCTCTTCTTACTCTGGTTTGAAATTTTGGGAGTTCCTACTGATGTACTGCTATAACAGTTTTGAATGATTTTCAGCAAAATTCCCCTTATGTGATATTAAGGATATTGTACAATAATTTCTGCATTTGGTTATATCAATGTGAAGGTCATAGCCTTGGGAATTCTTGGGGAGCAGTTCTCTGTCCTGTAGAATCACTGCGGGTTGGAATTGATGGCAGTGGGTTTGGTTTTCCCTTCTGCATTTTGAGAAAGGCCCACTTAAAGGTTCAAGCTGATCACTGTGACCTGTCCCAGGTTCCCCTGAAATCATGGACTCCTTGCAGAGGCAGCTCAGTGTCTGAACTCCAGATGGAGGAACCAGGCACAGCAACCTTGGGGAAGGTCGTGCTGGGCTGCAGCACAGACTAGGGCAACCCCACAGGCAGACAACCAGTCTCAAGGACTGGAGGATTTCAAGCCAGAAAAAACCAAAACCAAACCAAAACAAAAAACCCCAAATATTTTTGGGGCTAATGAATATATTTTAATATTGTACTTCCTCATAACCCATGTACAGATCTTGTAAGTCTATGTTAGACTTCACCTCAAGTTCTTTTCCTTTTTTAAAAAAAAACTGGAATTTTTATTTCATAAAATGATACAAGCGATGATTATATCTTCTCTTTGTAAAAAAAAATTCACGGTCTACTATTCAAACCAGTGCAGTCTCCTAATCTCACTTCCCTCCCTGAAGACAACGCTGGTCAGGTAGGAAGTAGTGTTGGTGGAGTGACAGCATTTTCACCTTCGAAGTAAATGGACCAAACTCACCAGCTGCTGCTGCTCCTCAGGAGAAGAAGGAGGCTCCCTGTTCCCAGAAAGCTCTGCAGCTGAGTTGGAATCATCGACCTGCTGGGGCGCTGGCCTCGGTTTTGGTTTGGATGCGGGAGACCCGGAGTATTGGCCAATACAATCATCACATTGCCACCACCTGTTTGTCCATGGCGTGTTTTTTTTTTCGGGGGGGGGGGCATCACTGCCCTCTGGTGGGAGTGGGAGGCCCAGCCTTGCTCCTGGAGAGCTGCTGCTGGATTTGAACTGCCAAGCCAGTGGGTCACAGTACCGCACTCAACCACTGCGCCACCGGGGCTCAACCCTGGCGGTTTGTTTTGCTATGATTTTTGTCCAGGTGTCAGGGCACCTTCCAGACTAAGAAAGACTAGGGAAAAAAGACCCAATTTCTCTTACTGATCACAACCCGTCCCGAGGATGGAGCAGGACTGGGAAGTGCTTCCTTCCATTGTGCATGGGTCGCCGTGCCTGGGTTGAGTTGACTGTACAGCTAAAGTCAACGACATTAGTGTGATGTCTGCCCTTCTAACCCTGCGCTGTGGTGTACCACCGTGGCCCCGGCATCATGCGTGTCCTAGCACTGGACCATGTGGCTCGTGTGAGCTGCGGCGAGGTGCTGCAAACACACCGATGACTTCGTGCCCAACAGCCTGATATCTTAATATGTAAATATCAACTTACTTGATAGTATTTTGGATATCTTGGCTTGTACAAAATCAGTTGCACGTCTTACAAAACAAACAAAAACAGATCCTAGACAACTTTGCACAAATACATGGCTCACATATTTCTCCTCGGTGGTTATGTCCTAGATCTTTCGCTAAGTATTGATACATCTATGCACATTCACATACACAAGTAGTACCTGGGAGGACCACTCATTCCACATTGGTGCACAGCTTGCTTGTGTTTCTTGCCAACCTGTTTTACTGCTACTTCTGTGTCAGAATGTACTGTTGTCTTGTGCCCGTTACATCCATTTTGACTAAGAGAGCGTCCTTGTGACAGGGTAGGACTGCCCCATTAGATCTTCTAGGCCGTCATCATTAGGGAAGCAGATCACCTGGTCTATGGGGGGTGGGGGTGGAGGTGGGGAGGGGGGAGGGAGCCATTAGCAGCCTTTAAGTTCACGACTGAATGCTTAACCATTGCGCTACCAGAGCTCCTGGATCCTCCGTGTTCTTTGGAGCTGGTGCAGTGTATCTCCTATCGATGACCCACCATCTGAAACCATTCCCTATTGCTAGACATTTGCCTTTTGTCTATAAAGCAATGAACCTCTCCCCACCTTGGTTTCCTGTAGTTCCACATCTCTGGGCTTGTAGAGCTAGCAGGTGCTTTCCAGATTCTTCTGAAAAGCTTCAGTGAGGTCTAGGCCAAAGGTGAGCTCAGCGTAGAACTTTTCGTCCAGCGGGGACTTGAGACGCTCCCTGCCATGGTAGACCGTGATGTCAGTGCTGACCCTGCCACAAGAGGAGGCACAGATTGACACTGTCCTGTGCACGTGAGGCGGGTGGTCACCTGAGTCAGGAAAAGGTCTCAGTCTGTGTTGTTTTCATGGTTATGTCACTAGAAGCCTGATTTCAGTGCTGAGATCACGCCTTCCTGGGCAGGCATCAAGGCCGTCTTCGGAGGCTGGTGGAGGGAACAGGGCTGTAAAACCGACCAGAAACTTGGGGAAGGGAGGGCCTCCTCCCCGGGAAGCCCAGTATAGAGTAGCCAGCAGTAGCCGGCAGTGTAGCGAACCGCGCAGGGGGAGAACTCGCAGAGGCTGGTTTGATTCTTGACTGCTCCCTGCTAACGTAGGGACCGTTTGAGCGGCTGTGACCTTTGAGGTGAAAGCCAGTAGATTTCATTACCATTTACTTCAGGAAACGTCCACCCTCTTCCCGCCCTCCTTCCTGTGACTAATTTCTGAAATCTCTGTAACGGAGAAGGCACTGGATGAGGTTTCCCACCCTGGGAGGCCCGTGGGTGCCAGACTGGAAGAGGGGTGGGCAGGTGGTGGGTGAGGGGCAGGGCCCCCCGTGCAGTCACATGCTATCCCTCAAGAGCAGAAGTGCAGGCCTCCAGATTGGGTGGCAGCAGCTGGTGGGGTGTTGGGGTAATCTCACTGATGACTGGGTAGATAGGACTCTATTGTGCAAGGGGATTCCGGCAAAGCAGGAATCCTTGGAGACAAGGCCGTGGTCATTGTCTTGTGGGATCTGTGGGGCCTGGTTTTGACAGTTCTCAGCTGCTCCAGAAATCTCCCATCAGTTCCATCTGGCCAAAAAGATGTCATCGCCATTTCCTCCTAGAGACACGAGGAGTAAAGGTTAACAATGAAACAACTCCCTTATTCGTGCCAAGAGGAAGTTACATTTCTCAGTGGATGATGGGGGAACTCGTGTTAATGCTGGGTTATTTATATTATTTTATTATTTTCCAAACACATAATAGGTTTTTAATAGTGACAATAAAAAATTATGCATGCCTAAAAGGGACCAATATGAAATAAAGGTATAATTACTCACTTCTATGATACTTTGTGATTTTTCTTTTAAATCATATTTATTTTCTATTATGCATGATCTTGGGTTATTTCTTTCCTAGTAATCATTTATATTCATGGATTGTAGATTTTTATTTTGGTATTTTAAAAGAAAAATATAGTGTTTTATTAACTTTCACCCTATTATAATACACTTTAAATGTACAGTAAGGCTGTGCTCCCTTCAGCAGCACATATAATAAATGTACAGTAAGGTAACCTTTAAATTTGAGATAGTCCTTTTTTGGGGCATATCACTGCCCTCTGGTGATGGGAGTAGGAGGCCCAGGCTTGCTGCTGGATCTGAACCTCCAACACACTGGGCTGTAGTCCCATGCACAACCACTATACCACCAGGGCTCAGCCTGAGATAGTCTTAAGAATAACAAATGAACAGAATTCCAAATTTTTGAAATAGGTGAACGGTTGCAGTGAATAGGTATACATTGAAGAAAAGCTGTGTAACTCTTATAAGACTCGCAAGATAGCTTAATTTTTTACAGTTTAATAGTTGAAAATATAAGCAATAATAAAAAGATAAGAAAAACAGCATTGGACAGTGCACGATATGACAAAATACTGATAATTTGCAAATTATTAAGGGTTCATGAGGGAGAGGGAGTGGGGAGGGAGAGGAAATATGGGGAGCTGATACCAAGGACCTAAGTAGACAGAAGATGTTTCAAGAAGGATGATGGCAACAAATATACAAATGTGGTCTGCATACAATCGATGTATGTACTGATCATGATAAGAGTTGTATGAGCCCCAATAAAATGATTTTTAAAAAAGAGAGAAATACAGCATAATGACAAGCATACTTTATAGATTTTCATAAAGAGAAAGATAATTGTCCTATTATGAATAACATTTAAAAAATGCAGAATCCTAATATGTAAAATAGATGGACAGATGCCCTCTTTTTTCTCTTTTTCAGATGCTCTCTTAATTCGAACTCTTCATGCCCTATGATGATTCCAGTTTGGAAACTGCCGGGTTTGAGTTCCTGATCTGGCCCAACTTACCCACCTTGGCCTCACCAGTAATTGTTGGTGGTGTCTGGCCAGTTGCCAAGGGGGCCTCAGGCCGTGCCCCTGGGAAGTCAGGGTCGGTGGTTCGAAACACACTTGACATTCAGGGCACTATATCTCTCTTATCTCATTCTTTTCCAAGTCTGGGGCTCCCAAAAGGCTCCAGTAGTCCAGCGCATACCTACCCGCCCTGTCGTTGTTGGAGGCTCAGGAGCTTATTTAGATGCTATGAGACAGACTGAACCCTGTTTGAGTCACAACGGGGTTTCTTGTCTACAACCTTGATGAGAACAGACTGCCAGGGCCTTGTCTCATGGCCAAGTCCATGGCACAGACTTGATGGCTGGTCTTATGGTTACCAGTCGCGAACTCACCCCCCCCCCCCCTTTGGATTCCCAAGGCTCCTCCTATGTCAGACCACTTTTTATGTAAGGGCATCCCATAGTCAGGAATTGATTAAAGTGCATGCTAGCTTGCACTGAGCGGATACACGGAGTGGCAAGTGTAGCTCATGTGTCCTATCCCCTTCCAGAGCCTGAGGAACGTCTGTCTCTCTTATTGGGTGGGGTGGGCTCCAGAGTGGTGGGAGAGGGCCCCCAGAGCCCCTTGTCCTGTTTTTGGAGTAGTTCCTCCAGCTTGATGATTCCTCCAATCCTTGATCCCACCATCACATCATCTTCTGATCTTGACTCTTATCCTCCTGCCTCCCTGGTGGTTTGTGTTAGACAGGGTTTTCTAGAGAAATAAAACCAGGACACTAGTCATTCTCTTTATATATTTAGATAGATAGAAGGATATATACAATAAGAAATAAAGCATTAACTAATCTATAGAGCAGTACAAATGACTCGGTGCAACTCACTTGTGTGAGACAGCAGTAGATTGGCAGTCCTTGGAGTCTTGAGGGCTGCCGAGTAGTCCTCTGTAGAGCAATGCAGGCTATCTGGCCACAAGCAGCAAACAGCAAAGCAGGTCACCAACAGTCAGCCAGATGACAGACTCCAACAGTCCCCAGCTGAAGAGATGTATATTCCAGGAGCGTGGTGACGCAGGGCAACTCACAGCTACACCGTCCATGCTTAGGTGTCCCCTGGGTAGTGTTGCTTGGAGATCGAGGCACAGGACAAACAAGGCAGCAGGCTGGTCCAAAGATCCAAGAGGAAGAAGACAAGGGCAGGACTCGCTGAGCCATTTTTATCTCCGCCCTTCAATTGATCTTATGTGTGTTCATTGGCCATGCTGTCACAACAGACCCACCTATCTTCTTTGGCCATATTGGCACAACAAGCTCACCTATCATATGGTTACACATTGGGCTGTTAACGTCAAGGTCAGCAGTTTGAAACCACCCTATGCTCTGAGGTAGAAAGACAAAGGTTTTTGTTCTGTATGTTCTGTAAGACCGTTTTCACAGTCTTTGAATCCCAGTGGGGGGTGGGGTGGGGGAACCGGGGTGAGCAGGGGCAGTTCTACTCCTAGGCCACTATGAGTTGAAATGGACTTGATGGCAGTTGTTTGAAAGATAGAACGTAATATTGGTCCTTGCCCAGTACAAGAGAAGCACTCAATAAATGATATCTTTTTGTGATGACTAGGGTCAATCACCACTGCCACGCATAGTGACTCTGTAGGATAGGGTAGAACTACCCTTGTGGGTTTCTGAGACTCTCTATGGTTGAAAGCCTCGTTGCCACAATGCCACTACAGCCTAGAAGACGTAAAGCACAGACTTAGCCCCGAGGCACCTGCATCGTGTCAGGACAGCCGTGCTTCCCTTTTATGTCCATAATATATTCTGTGACATGGCACAGTATGTGACTTAGGTGCTGTGCTCATGCCTGAGACTATGAATTGCAGGGTTACCAGGCTCCTAGGCCCTGGGCCGCTGTGCAGCATTTGGTCCAGGTGGCACTCCAAGGGATCCCCGGGGGGATAGTGGTTACAAGTTGGGCTGCTAGCTGCAAGGTCAGCAGTTCAAAACCACTAGCTGCTCTTGGGAGAAAGATGAGGCTTTCTACTCCTGAAAAGAGTTATGGTCTCAGAAGCCCACAGGAGAAGTTCTACCCCGTCCTGTAGTGAGAGTTGATTCTATGGCAACACATTTGGTTTTGTTCTTTGATAAAGTGGCCAGATGTCTCGCTTTTTAACAATGTAACAATGTCTCGCAGCATTTTAAAATTAAATAAATATATTACAATACTATTTTTGTGTTCTATGAACATTGTTTTTTTTTAGGCATCACTGCCCTCAGGTGGTGGGAGTAGGAGGCCCAGCCTTTGCTCCTGTGAGCGGGAATTGAACCTCCATCTCAGTGGGCTGCAGTCCCGCGCACAACCACTATGCCACCGGGGCTCAGCCCTATGAACATTTTTGTTGCTCCATATAGACCAAATTTTTCATCAAGAAACCCTCCCTCCCGCCTGGTCAATGGTGTCCTGCTTAAAATCTGGTCACTTTAATTTTGGAGAATGCAGTGTATATTCCAACACTGCATATACACTGTTGTGGGGAAGGGGAAGCGCCTGGTCACTACCCTTCCCAGGGTGGCTCTCAGGAGGTGACCTAGCCACAAAGAAGCTCTAGTTTAGAGGAGCTGTTGTTGAGGGGCCCCCAACAAATGAGAGGGTCATTTAGAAAGTGAATGGGGTAAACGAAAATGCTGTCCCAGAGGCAGGAGTATGATAATGGACCACGATCCAGCAAATGATCAGGACTTTGTACAAGAAAAAACAGAGGAAAAGGATAACAATTATAAATGAAGGTTATTTGAGGAGACAGACATCAGGGAGGAAGGGACGCATGAGGGAGCAGGGGTTTCATTTTATTTAGTGGTTGTTAAGTACCAGGTGCTTTACATACATTTTTCTACTGAATCTGCATTTTATAGAAAAAAAACTGGAGGCTAGACATCAAGTTCAGGTAGTATTTAAATTCAAGTTTTTCTGGCTCTAAGAGCCACCAAGAATGAAAACAGGGATGACCATGTCATGTATGTAGTAGAAAAAGAATTGGACATGTAATCCGTCAGGAGGCAAGCTTTCTTTGAGCACAGCAAAGCTTCCATCCTGTTGTCTTCTGGCTTCTGGTAGAGGACAAGTCAGCTGGGGGTCTGACTGCTGCTCTTTTAAGACAACCCACTTCTGAGTCCCCCTGCTTCCTGCTTTTTTGGACTTTCTTTTCACCTTCAGTTTGCAGTATTAAAAAAAAAATCACGTGGATATCTTTTTATTTATGCTGCTTGAGATTTGTAGGGCTTCTTGAATTTGTGGTGTACAATCTCTTACCAGCTTTGGAAACCCTCAGCTGCAATATCTTCAGATATTGTTTCTGCTATATTTTTGTTTCTTTATCTTGGGCCTTTCATTACACATACAAGGGATTTTCACAAAGCTTATGGAAACATTCCATTGTCTTTTCATTCCATTTTCCTTGAACTTTTTGAAGCCCCCTTGTATGTTAGATCGCATTGTGCTGTTTATGGCCTGTGCTCCAGTCTCAGTATTTCCCAATTTTTTGTCTCTCTTGTTTCCTTTCAATAATTTCTTGTGAGCTGAAAGAGTTCACAAATTTTTAAAGCTAAAACTATCCTTTGAGTTTTTCATTTTGTTTATTTTTTAGTTTTGTAATTTCCATTTGGTGGATATTATTAATAGTTTTCAGCTTTCTGCCAACATTTCCAGTCTTATTTTTCTTATTTCCTCAAACTTGGTAAGCATTGTCATTTTAAATTTAACAACTCCAATATCTGGAGTCTCTGTGGGTCTTTTTCTGTTTGATGATTTTTCTCTTTTTTCTGTTGCATGGTTTTGCTTTTTAATAAATCCCACCGGTACATTATTTTTCTGCAGATATTGTATAATTAATTGGAGGCTTCAGATCATGGCACTTTCCTCCCAGGATGATTTCTGCTTGCTTCTTTCTTTACCAACGGTCTAGGAGTGTCTCTGTCTAATTTCAGGGCTTTCGAAGACACAAAGCTGAGCGGCAGTCCTGGTTGCAGGGGCTTGCTGAGTGCATCATTTTGGAGTTCCAGTCCAAGCAAGGAGGCTTTAACTGGGCCCCTGCTCTGGAGGGCCCCAGAGTTCAATCCTTTTCTTTAGTTCGGGGAGGCTGTCAAAAATGCCACTCAGGCTCTCAGAAACCCTCGCAAACCTCGTAAGTAGTCTCAAGTCTAGAACAACTCAAAGGAAAGACTCACTTCTCCTCATCTTTCATCTCCCCCTCCTTTTGTGTCCTGATCATGAATTTTCTCTGTGTTGTGGAAGGCTCCTGGTCTCTTTAAATTGATGTTTGGTGCTTGTTTATTTTTTTTTCTTTAAATAGTCATCAATTTTATTTAAGAAAGTTATTTTAAACAACAGTAAGACTGTGATTAAAAAAAAATGTCCAGGGCCTGAGCCTTGGTGGCATAGTGGTTGTGTGCAGGACTGCGGTCCACAGGGTTGGCGGTTCAAATCCAGCAGCAGCTCTCCAGGAGCAAGGCTGGGTCTCATACTCCCACCAGGGGGCAGTGATACCCACAAAAAACAAAAACAAAAAAAAATGTCCAAACAAACTACTTTAAAAAAGATATATTTTTTCCTTCCTTAGTTTGTTTTACGTGGGTATGCCTTCATGACAAATTGTCATCTGAAGGCAAACCAAGTATCAAATCCTTTGCTGTTGAATTGATTTAAAAAAATGTATTATTGCTGAGACCCGGTGGCATAGTGGTTGTGCGCGGGACTGCAACCCACTGGGATGGAGGTTCAATTCCCGCTCACAGGAGCAAAGGCTGGGCCTCCTACTCCCACCACCAGGGCAGTGATGCCTAAAAAAATAAAAAGTAAAAAAAAATGTATTATTAATTGGGATTTAATATCTATATCCTATCATTCCGTAATGACGTTGATTCTAACTTGTGTTGACCCTCTGTGGCAGAGCAGGACTTCTCCGTGGGGTTTCCAAGGTTGTAATCAATCTTTACGGCAGCAGATTACCAGGCCTTTCTTTGGTGGGTCCCCCTGGGAAGGTTTGATCCAGCAACCTTGAGTCAAGCACAAGCTATTTGTACCACCCAGTCACCTTTTTGTTTTGGGTGAAGTGATGACTCTATGACTATTACTACCCTGGGTAGTAATATTTTATAAATCATAATCATCATTATTATTTTACATTTTTGGAGGAGAGAGGCTGGACAAATTTGCTATGTACTTTTGATCTATTTATAGTCCTCCCATTTAAATGTACCAAGGAGAATAACAGACAGCACAAAACTATTCACCATAGCAAAAAGATGGAAATGAGCTAAGTGCCCATCAGTGACTTTGGCACATACTACGATAAGTTCTGTGTCAGCTTGGCTGCGCCAGGATTGTCCGTCGTTTGTCCATGGAGGCCTCCCCCATGACATAAGGTAAACAACAGTGGGATCTGTTGTGAAATTGAAGGGAAGATTCCTGAAGTGTGTGGCCTATTCCTTTATAAGTATACCCTGTGGCGAGCTTCTCCCTTTCCTGCTGGCCTGGAGCCTGCATGTGCCTCCTCGACCTGCCATACATAGATCCCGCTGACCTTGGGGGTCACCAGGGCCTAACATCTCACCTGCCCGTCTTGTACTCATTCACCTTGACATCCACCAGCCACTAGTGCACCCTAACCCTAAAGCTATGAGAGTTGGAAAAGCCCCCAGCTTCATGAACATCAGACCCGTGGAGTTGAACTAGCCTGGACTTAGCACTTCTACAACGGTGTGAGCCTTTCCCATTATCTAAATTTCTATCTTTATATAACCCCCTCCCTTAAAAAAAAAGAAAAGAAAAGAAAGCAACAGACAGAAGCTGTCAATATCCCCCTCTCTAATTTTTTCATTGTTAGACACTCTCCAGTCAATTCTGGCCCACCGTGGCTCTGGGCGCCTCAGAGTCAGCACTGCACAGTCCTGCACGCCATCTTCACGAGGCTTCTTGTGCTCCACCCCATTGCTGCATCCGCGGTACCGATCCATCTCCTTGGGGCTTTCTTCTTTCCCTGCCCCTCCGCTTAGCCAAGCAGGATGTTCTCCTGACATCGTGTCCAAAGTCTGTGAGACAAAATCTTGCCCTCTTTGCTTCTCAGGAGAACGATGGCCATATTTCTTCCAAAACAGATTGGTTTGTCCTTTTGGCAGTCCAAAAGGTAAGTTGGTTCTTCTGCAGCACCACAATTCAACACATCCATTCTTCTCCAGTCTTCCTTATTCAATGTCCAACTTCCCCATGCGTATGAAGCCATCGAAAATACCATGGCTTGGGTCAGGTGCCTCTTAGGCTTCAAGGTAGCCTCCTTGCTTTTTCAACAATCTAATATTGTTCAGGAGCACTCATGCTTTGATTTTCCTCTAGTTGTCTGGTTAAAGATGTGCTTGTTCTGCGTTTTTTTCTAGGCTCCCTCAACATTCTGGAAATGCAAGTCCATCTTTCCACTTTTCAGTTCTTCTCTCAGCTTTGCTACCAAGTCCTTGTGGGACCTTGCATTCCATGTGCTTTTGTTTCCTCGACAGTTACACAGAGAGAGTGACTGGGCTGACTTGTCTTTCAAGATCACTATGAAGAGCAAATGAGACAAAAGACCCAAATCCACGGCCACCACGTCGGTTCCAGCTCAGAGTGACCCTACAGGACAGAGTGGAACTTCTCCTTAGGGTTCATGGAATGAAGTCTTTATGGAGGGACTGATGGATCTGAACTACTGACCTTGTGGTTTTCAGCCTACCACTTTCCTGACAGTGGAAATATGGAACCTAATAGACATTCAAATCTCTAATGCTCATTTCTCCATGATCCTCACCCAGGGATTTCTAGATGCATTTTTGAGAGGAGACTTCCTGCTGACCCCAGGCCAAGCTGGTAGTGACCAAAGTAACCTGCCAGAGTCAGTCTGTTCTTTATTCCTATAGGGCTCTCCCCTTGCATGGAGCTTGGGTAGAAAAAAGAGCCCTTCCCTTGGGGACCATAGATAATCATTTCTATTAAATTCTAAACATTGGGTTGGTTAATGACCCAGCATTTGTTTTGATAGCCAAATCTTAAATCTGGATATATATATATATATATATATTTTTTTTTTTGGGGGGGGCATCACTGGTCTCCGGTGGTGGGAGTAGGAGGCCCAGCCCCACTGCTGGAATTGAACCTCCGTCCCAGTGGGCCGCAGTCCCGCGCACAACCACTATGCCACTGGGGCTCAGCCCAAATCTGGATATTTTGCTGATTAAGAAATTTTAGGGCTGAGCCCCGGTGGCGTAGTGGTTGTGCGCGGGACTGCGGCCCACTGGGACGGAGGTTCAATCCCAGCAGTGGGGCTGGGCCTCCTACTCTCACCACCAGAGGGCAGTGATGCCCCCCCCCCCAAAAAAAAAAGAAATTTTAAATTGTTATCAAGAATACATACAACAAAAAAATATGTCAATCCGACCGTTCCTACATTTTTGTGACAATGATCCCACTCTTTGAGTTCTGCAACCATTTGCACCTGCCCTCTCTCCCTGGGCTGCTCCTCCTGCAGCAGCACCCCCTCCCTGCCCTCCTGGGTTCCTATCTAACCTTTCGAGATGCTCTTGTCAATTTAACCCCACAGAGAGTTCTTCAAAGGCGACATTCTTTTCTAGCTAAGCTAGACTATTTTGTTTTTTGTTTTTTGTTTTTTTGGGCCTCACTCCCCTCAGGTGGTGGGAGTAGGAGGCCCAGCCTTTGCTCCTGTGAGCTGGAATTGAACTTCCATCCCAGTGGGCCGCAGTCCTGCGCGCAACCACCACACCACCGGGGCTCAGCCTATTTCTTCAACTATTTCTTCAGCTGGATTTCCTTATACTTTCTCTTACTTATTTCCCCACGTGGGTGCATTTCAAGATCCTTCCCTGGATTCTTGTCCCCTCCACCCCTTTTTAGGGTATCTCATAGCAGTTCATGAGCAAACTTGCATGTAGCAGCAGCCAGAGGCCCGAGACTCTGGCTCACAAAAAGCCTCCCCACCCTGGCCCCCCCTTAGCCTGCCACTGGGAGGGGCCCCTATCACTCCCATGCTGATTTGGGCCTTTGTGAACTGTGCAGAACTAGGGCTGACCCTGCCGATCTGAGGATGTGTGGCCAAGACAGGTCCCAGCGTCCTGCTCGGGCTGCGCGTGTGATGGCATTTGTGACAGGGTGAGGGAACGTGAGATTGCTGGCTGAGGCTTCATGGGGTGTGATTAGATTACAGCTGGAGTTGCCTGTCTGGCAGAGATGGAAGGCCTGTCCCTGTGAGTTTCATAGGCAATGGAGCCATATTTATCAACTGGCCAGAGGGATTCATTTCTGGAGCAGTGGGCGAGAGCCCAGCGGAACCAGAGCCAAGAGACATATTCTGCCAGGCCACCCTGTGTTCCTGCTGTGCATTTCGGATGCCTTCTCATTCTCTGGTTTTCTTTTTTCTGAGGAGACGCGTTTCCACAAGGCAAATACATCTGTCTGGGCAGGAAAAGAGCTTGTCAACCCTCTGAGATGGGTTCCTCCTTCTCCACTCTCCTTTTGCACCAGGAAGCACACTCCGAGGGAGGGAGGGAGGGAGCAGTGTGACTTGGAGCACAGACACTGTGGGCTTTGACATCATCAGGCACCACAGGTTGGACCCCTGGCTTGACCCCTGCTAGCTAGCCACGTGAGCTTGGGCACATCGTTTGATCTCAGTTCTCCATTTTTGTGATCACATCCAGCCGAAGGAGGTCGAGGAACCTTGGTAGTGCAGTGGTTAAACACTCAGCTGCATAGCTCAAAGGTTTGTTGGTTCCAACCTGTCCTGTAGCCCACACCAGTGCTTTGCTCAGTATCGCCTGTGTGCGTGTGTGTGCGTGCGCGTGCGTGCGTGCCCCATTCTGCTCTGTCACTTAGAGGCTGTCTGAGCCGAACTAAGTCCACAACAGCAATGACGACAGGCTCTCAGCACCCATGCATGTGCTGACCAGTGACTCACCAAACTTTCTTGGTGCGATGCCTCTTCAAGTCCTTTGCCCATTGGGGGGAGGATTGTGCTGTCTTTTGGTTGGTGAGCCACTGGCCTTTCTCTAGGCATCGTCTATGTCGTCGGGATCACATTATCTAAGCGCCATCCTGACGTTTCCACCTAATTAGAAACTACAAGCATTTCCTTATATGGTGCAAACTCTTCTCGCACTTGACGGGGTGGCTAGGGGTCCTGTTAGCTCCTCTGCCTGAGCCCATTGTTGCAGTCACTGTGTCAGTCCACCTCCTGGAGGTCTTCCCTGTTACCCCTCTACTTTACTCAGTCCTTCTCTGGGACTGGTCTCTCCTGGTCACATGCCCAGAGACTGTGAGACCAACTCTTCCCATCCTGGCCCCTAAGGAGCATTTTGTCTGTCTTCCTCCTTCCAAGACAGGTTTGTGTTCATTTTTTCTGGCAGACAATGCACTTTCGAGATTTTTTTGTTGTTGTTGCCAACACTATCCTTTGAAGGCGCCAATTCTTCTCCTGTTCCCCTTATTAATGATCCTGTTCAACCCACTGCCACTGAGTCGGCTCACAGGGAGCCAGTAGAACAGAGTAGAACTGTCCCTGTTGCTTTCTGAAATGATCATTCTTTCTCAAAGCCTTGTCTTTCTCCCCTGGAGTGGTATCAGGAGGTTTACCAAACTGCTGACCCAGCCATGGCTAGCCTAACTTTTAGCCACCACCCAGGCTAGAGAAAACCGTGAACCACTGGTTGGTTCTAATGAACTCTTGTTTGATCAAGTGATAGGGAATGCAAAATAGGCATAATATTGATTAAAACCTGGATGCTCCACTTTACATTCCCTAAGGATGGCCATTATGGTGTAAAAAGTAACAACATCGACAAAAAAGTCCCCCACAAAGAAATAGCAGATGTCAGAGAGGATGTGGAACTCTTTCTCCATTGATGGTGGAATGTCAAATGGAGCAGCTGCTGTGGAAAACAGTTTGGTGGTTCCTCAGGAAGATAAACATAGACTTGCCACATGGCCCACCATTCCCTATCTATGTATATACTCGAAGCCTCTGAAGGCAGGGACTCAAAGGGACATGCACACACGGATATTCATCGCAGCACTGTTTGCAAGAGCTGGAGGCTGGAGACAGCCAATGTCCATCCACACATGCACTGATGTGCGCATGCAATGGGATATGCAATGGGACATGATTCTGCCACAGAAAGGCACCTGGTTCCACTGCTTGCTGTGACATGGACGACTCTCAGAAATGTTAGGTTGAGTGAAGTGAGGCACATGTTTTGTATGAGCCGTTTCTGTGAAATGAATAGACAAGGATGTGGAGACAGGGAGTAGACTATTGATCGTGGATGGCGGGCCGAGGAACGTGACACATTATTGTTTAAGGGATACAGTGTGTTTGGGGTGCTGAAAGCTTTGAAACGAACAGTTGTTGGTTGGATGACATCATAAATGTGATGGACGTCACCAGACCGCACATTTGGAAATGGCTAAAATAGCAAATTGCATGCTCGTAGATTTTACCACAATTTAAAAAAAGAAAAGAAAAGTAGGTGGGGACACACACACACACCCACTTCTTGACAGACATAAAATAGGAAATTAAAGACAAGCAAATGGCCACACTGGATCCTCCAGTCTAGAGAAAGTGAGACTCAGAAGACCAGCCAATGCCACTCTGAGACGGTTCCGTTCTCCATTCTAATCTCGCGGGGCCTGGGAAGTGGTGGATTTCCTCACAGCACCATGAAAATGCAGCTGGACAGGCGACCAACGATGGGAACCTGGTTTCTCTGCTGTTTGTGGGGCCTGAGATGACACATAAGGAATTGTCTGGATGGCTTTTATTCGGGCATCTTATTCTCATCAGCGGAATCAGCCTGGTCCTTGCTCCTGGGGCCTCTCACAGCCCCTCCCACCTCGTGGGAGAGCAGGCTGGCTTCCCTAGGGGTTTCAATGGTGAATTTTTCAGAAGCTGATATCCAAGGTGGTTCTGGGTGGGCTCAAGTCTCTAACCTCTCCATAAGCAGTTGAGCCCATTCATTGTTTGTGCCATCCATGGACTCCCCTCTACGAGGGGCTGGCAATGACAGGCCTCTACAGAAGCAAATGTCTTGGGTACTGGGTGAGGAAATCTTTCTGGGACCAGTCTGCCCTGCCCCTCTTGTTTCTGTGTACCCATTGAGACTTTGCCCCATTCACCTCCTTATGGTGGCTCGACCCCCAGGCAGCAGGGCCTGACTGCTTGCCTTGCCTATGTTCTGAGCCCCTTCAGAAGCACCCCTGGGAAGCCTGGATGAACCACAGAGAGTGCAGGAAGACATGAGTGGTGGCTGGGCCTTGCTGCTCCATCACCTGGGAATAGACTATTGGGGATTAGATGGTGTGGGGGTGGGGCGCGGGCAAGGCGTGCACTGAACAGAGCAGAGGCGCGGGGACTGTCTGCGTGGTCCCCGTGGGCCCAAATTGGATGTCCTTTTGAGCAGAATAGCAGAAGACAGCCAACCCAGTGACTTCTCAGGCGGTTCTGGTTTTGTGAGGAGGAGTGGCTCTTGTTTGGCTTCAACCTTTCTGTGCAGCCAGCCTCTCAGGACCGAACTGGGGAGCCTACAGATGGGGATGCAGGCAGACACCCCAGTGCTCACCACCAGGAGGTGGGAGGGGCCCATGAGAGGCCCCCGAGCAAGGACCATGCCGAGTCCATGGATGAGAACATCACTCAACTAAAGCCACCCAGGCAATATCTCGTCCGTCATCCCAGGCCCCATGGATGGCAGGGAGACCAGGTTCCCACCGGCCACCTCTCCCCAGGCCCAGCGAGATTAGAGGTGCTTGTTACCAGGTCACTTCCCTGCAGTTGCTCTGTGCTCCCCCTGCTCAGTGTGGCTTAACCCAGGCCACCCAGGGGCAGGGGGCCAAGGGTGGGGGCAGCCCCCGCAGCTGCTCCCTCAAAATTCCCTGGGATTCAAGGCCGGGCGCTGGGTGATTACACTGCTGTTATCTGGGATTAGCTATTTTCGCTCCCTATATTTATATCGTGGAAGCGGCAGCGTGATGCTGCCAGATGCCAGCCTGGGCGAAGTGTGCCTTCCTCCTTCACCCACCTGCTGCTGTGCTCTTACCCGCTGGCAGAGGTGGCAGACCTGCCCAGGCCCCACTGCCTGTCTGGGGGTGCTCCGCCCCAACATTAGAGTCCAAGCAGGACCCAGGCTTGGAGACGGGCTGGCAGTGGTGGTTCCAATAGCCGATGCCTCTCACCTCCCTCAATCCCATCCAGGTCTGCCCTTCCAACCCCGCTCCCCTCAGGGTGACAGGCGAAAAACCCTCTCAAGAGTTTCAGCTTGACTTCATGTCTAGGTTGTTTTAAGATCCGGATTCTATTGCACACCAGGAAATTCTGGCCCAAACAAAGGGTAGCTGGCCTCATGCCAGGGACTCAGGTAACAATGGGGGTGGGCTGGCATGTGGCCAGAGGGGTGGGAGACGTATCCAGGTGGAGGCTGATAGGTGAGTGTGGTCAGTGTGTGGCATTGCAGTGGCGGGGGGAAGAAGAGGGGATGTGTGTGGTAATGGAGAGGTTTCTTGATGGATGGAGAAGAGGGAGCAGCCTGAGAATATTCATTTCTCGGGCTGAAAAGGAGAGAGGGAAGGAAAGCCCCAGCCCACTGACACAAATGGCCGTGTCTTGGATGGAGCCCTCTTAACCCAGAATGGGAATTTCCCAGGCCTGTCTATTCTCGGGCCACGAATCAATCATCAGGAGCAGGCTGAGCTGTGAGGCCACCTGGGGAAGTGGTGGCCAGTGGCCTTCTGGCCTCTTGTCTTAAATGCCTCTTAATATCTTGGCTACTCACAGGCATGTGCTGCCCCCCTCTGACCCTTCCGAAAGAAAGGTGAGCACCAGCTGGACAGGCCAGGAGGAGGGGCAACGCGCGGACAGCACAGGGAGTCCCATCTTCAAAGCAGTGCAGTGCCTATGGCACAGGAACGGATTCCCCCCTCTCTATCACAGAGGGACTGCACTCTGTAAGGTTTTAAACTTTTTTCAGCTGAGAGGAATGACTGAGAGTCAAATAAAGGTCAAGCATAGCAGTGGGAAAGGAGGAAAGTAAGAGGAAATAGAGGAAAGAACTAGGAGGCAAAAGACATTTATAGAGGTATAAATATAGGCCTGCATATATATTAATATATAATGATAGGGATATAGGTCTGTATACACACACCCATACAAACTGGGCACATAAACAAATGTGATGAAGAAAGCTGGTGGTGCCCAGTTATTGCACGATATAGCATCTAGAGTTTTAAAGACTTAAAGTTAAACAAGTGGCCATTTATCAGAGGAAGCCAGCCTCTGATATATAGGCACAGTTGTACAGCTATAATGATTATTTATTATAGTAAAGTTATAGAGACAGAGGTAGTAAGAGTCAGACATATATCATGTCATGGTAGCATGCTCACCTCCGCTGATGGAGAGACAGCGAGGGGTAAGGATTACATGAGGGAGAAGGGGCCAAGAGCGTCAGGTGCTGAAGGTGGGGGAGAGCAACACAAGAGAGGCAGGAGAGAGAGCCTCTTTATTATGTCCAA
>PVJH01033372.1:0-21670 GCA_004026705.1 Nesogale talazaci
TGAACTAAAAATCAATGGTGAGGAGGGTGCAGGATGCCTGGAAGGCTTGACCAAGGGCAATGTAGCCAAGAGGAATTCTGAAACCCAAATAAAGGCTAGACATGATAGCGAGACAAGAAAAAAGTAAAAGGAAACAGAGGAAAGAATAGGAGGCAAAGGACATTTATAGATGTCTAAATACAGGCAAATACATATGTAGATATATTTATATACAATGACGGGGAAACAGATTTATGCACATGAAGTTATATGTTAAGTATTAAGGTAGTAGACAGACATTGGGCCTCTACTCAAGAACTCCCTTAATGCGGGAACATTTTTGTTCTAATAACTGCCATTCTGTGACACTCACCTTCCTAACACGATCACTGAACACAAAATGGGTGTATAAACAAATGTGCTGAAGAAATCTTATGGTGCTCAGCTATCAAAAAATATAGCATCTGGAATCTTTAAGGCTTGAAAATAAGCAACCAGCCATCTAGCTGGCCATCTAGAAGCAGCAAAACCCACATGGGAAGGAGTACGCCAGCCTGTGTGATCATGAGGGATTGATGGGATCTGGTATGAGGCATCAAAGACCCAGAACAAAAAATCATATCACTGTGAATGAGGGGGCGTTCAGAGTGGAGACCCAAGGCCCATGTGTAGACTAGTGAACATCCCCTTACAGAAGGGTCACAAGGAAGAGACAAGCCAATCAGGGTGCAATATAGAACTGCGAAACACACAACTTTTTTCTAGCTCTTTAATGTTACCTCTCCCCAGTATTATGACCCCAATTCTACGTTAGAAATTGAACTAGACCAGAGCCTGTACGATGGTAGAGATAAGAGCTGGAAACACAGGGAATCCAGGACAGATAAGCCTCTCAGATCCAATAGTGAGAGTAGTAATGTCAGGAGGGTAAGGGGGAAGTTCAGGGAGAAAGGTGGAACCGATCACGATGATCTAATATAACCCCCTCCCAATGGGGTGGACAAGAGAAAAGTGGGTGAAGGGAGACAGTGGTTGTTGATTATATATGTATATATGTGTGTATGTATATGTATATATATATATATATATTCAAGGGTTCATAAGGGTGGAGGGTGGGAGAGGGGGAGAAATGAGCTGATGCCAAGGGCCCAAGTAGAAAGAAAATACTTTGAAAATGATGATGGCATATGTACAAAAGTGCTTGACACAGGGATGAATGCATGGATTGTGTTAAGAGCTGTAAGAACTCCCAATATGATGATTTTTTTTGGTGGGGGGGCATCACTGCTCTCCGGCAGAGGGAGTAGGAGGCCCAGCCCCACTGCTGAAATTGAACCTCCGTCCCAGAGGGCCGCAGTCCCACGCACAACCACTACGCCACCGGGGCTCAGCCCCCAATATAATGATTTTTAAAAGAAAGAACCATCAGCACCAAAATGCGCAGCTCAAACTGGGTCAGGAGGGGGAAAGGGTGCTGCACTCGGCTCCTCCTGAAGGGGCAGGTATTCTGCATTTTCCCAGCAGGCATTAGGGCTGAGACTGGCTCAGCATTAGCACACCATGGAAGTCAAGCATCTTCCAATAGCATGGGTGGCCCAGTCACTGCTAGCACCAAGACCTGCCTTTAGAAGAAGCCCGTGCTGCTAATAGAAATGGCACCCCTTCAACAAGCTGGAGGGAAAGATGCTTTCAGGTGTCCAATGGGACAGTTCCACCCTGTGTTATAGGGTTGCCACATATAGTAGTTACCTAGTCTGTTGTCACTTTGAGACTTAAGAGTGAAAGGGTGGCATTTAGCCTGCCAATCAGGTTGCAGCTTGATGACCTCACTTGGAGGTGCTAAGGAGATAACTCGCTGGAAGCGGGACGCATGCTCACTCCCTATGAGAAATGACTGATGGTGAGCCTGATAGAGCTATGCTGATGGAGCCAGAGCTCTTGAGCTGAAGAAGCCACGTGGAGAACCCTGCCAGCACTATAGTGCTTCCACTGCCACTGGATCCACAAGACTTTCCACCCACTGACCTACGAGCTATCTGCACTCTGCATCATTGCATGTGTCATGTGAGTCTAAAGAGGAATTTATAGATTGTATCAGATGTATGGCTTAATATCAGACTTATAGACTTGACCTGGACAGGGCTGGGATGATTTCTCAATATTTAATTGCTCTTGTATAGAAAGCTCTTTCTTATACACATAGGAGTGTCTCTGGATCTATTTCTCTAGTCTACCCAGACTAACATACTGCAAGCCATTAATGACTCATGGCAGTGAGTTTGGTTTTTAACAAGCAAGATTTGAGAACATTCGTTCGTATCCAATCATCAAAGCTCCTGTCCTTCAGGAGGAAGGGCTGGTAACAGGAACCCTTTCCCCTCATTTCCTCTCTTCACCACACCCACCTATGGATAATCGGATAATTCTGTCTACTTTCTGGAAGAAATGGTCATTAGGAATATTAGGTAATGAGGAGAAAGAGAAAGCCTTTGTCTAGATAATTTAAAAATCATTAATATTGGATATTATAGGTAAATCTAGTATTTTGGTTAACCACCAGGCCAGTGGTTCAAATGTACTAGCTATCTCTTAGGGAGAAAGAAGATGCTGTCTTCTGCTCCCATAAGACTTACAGCTTCAGAAACCCTATACAGAGGTGTGTGTGTGTGTGTGTCGGGGGTGGGGGGGGTTTCCTGCCAAGGGCTATTTGGATATTTATGACACCATTCCAATGTCTCACAAAATTATTAACATAAAAATTAGCTTGAAACATGATCATGTATCATTTATCAAGGAGTCACAAGAGTGGGAGGGAGGGAAAAAAGAGAGCTAAAACCAAGGGCTCAAACAGAAAGTAAATGTTTAGAGAATGATGATGGCAACATAGTACAAATATGCTTGATATCATTGATACATGGGACATTATAAGAGCTGTAGGAGTCTCCAATAAAATGAGTTTAAACAATAATTAGCTTGAGCTCAAACCAAACCCACTGCAGTCAAGAAGATTTCAACACAAAGCAAGCTTATGTCAGATTTCCAAGGCTGTAAATTTTTACAGGAGCAGACAGTCTCATCCCACCACAAGGAACTCTAAACTCACATGGTTAGCATGAACACACATGCATATGGGATAACCATGATCAAATAACCAGAGAAGCTGGATATGAAGAAGAATGCACCATTGGGATTATTAATAACCTGGAGCGTGCAGAAAACACAGCACTGTTTCCTCACAGTGTGGAGGATTTGAAGCACTTGCTGCTAGAGATCACGAATTGCAGCCTTCAGTATCAATTGAGACTCGATGTAAAGAAAACAGAAAGCAGTCCGAATTGTCTCAATAGCCATGGATTTAGTTTGAGTCATTCTTTGAAAAGTCTGGAAGTATCTAATTCCTCCGACAGTGGACACATTAAATAAATAGTATGAGGTATGCCCAAATCCCTAAACCCACTGTCAGCAAGTCCAATCTGACTCATAGCAGCCCAACATGCAGTGCTTCCAAGGTTATAAACCGTTACAAAATCAGTTGCCCTCATCTTTCTCTCTTGGAGCCGCTGGTGGGTTTGAACTTTCAACCTTGGGGTTGGCAGTCCCACAGAGCTACCAGATAGTGATCTAGTATGAAGCTGTGAAAATGCTTGAGGTAAATTTACAAATCATTGCTTGGCGCGATGGAATTAATTTCTACTCATAACCGAGTGGAACTGCCTCATGTGGTTTGACTGGCTATTATCTTGATGGGAGGAGATCTGCTTGTCTTCCTCCTGCAGGCTTGAAATGCCACCCTTCTGGTTAGCTTGTAGGCAATTAATGCTTTGTGCCACTAAAATAAAAAACCCAACACTACACCCACTTCTAGGGAGTGCATTCTGACCCTCGTTGTCCCTCTCTGGCAGAGCAGAACGGCTCCATGGGACTTCTGAGACGAAACATTGACCGGAGTGGAAAGCATGGAGTCCTCACACAGACCGGCTAGTGGATTTGAATGGCAGGCTTTGCACGTTACAGGCCAGTGTTTAACCACCACACCACCAACCGGAAACAAAAACAAAGAAGACGACCATCAAGTCAACTCTGACTTATAGCAACTCGATGTGGCTAGGTAGAACTACCCCTTGGGGTTTCTGAGACTTGACATCTTTGTAGGAATGGAACAGCCCCTCTTTCTTCTGAGGTGGATTACAACGGCTAAACGTGTGGTTAGCAGCTCAATGAGTCTCCCCACTCTGCGGTAAGAGCGCCTTCACTGTGCCACCAGGGATCATTAAATTTCTTGATTAAATGTATCGATTTGGAAGGATATCCATTTTATTTCATTGTGGGAAAAACAAAAACAAGCTTAGAACAGTAGTTATAGAAAACATCTCAGGAGGCATAGATCAATTTTGAGACCAATTCTACCTGGCAAATGTGGCTGGTCCAGTGGTATGGATAATTACTGGAAACACAGGGAATCCAGGACAGATAAAAAACCCCTCAGGGCCAGGAATGAGAGTGGCGATACCAGGAAGGAAAGGGGAAGGTGGGGTAGAAAGGGGGAATCACTCACAAGGATCTACATACAATCCTCTCCCTGGGGGACGGACAACAGAAAAGTGGGCGAAGGGAGACACTATACAGTTGTAAGGCATGATAAAATAATAATAATTTATAAATTATCAAGAGTTTGTGAGGAAGGGCAAGGAGGGAGGGGGAAAATGGGGAGTTGATACCCAGGGATCAAGTAGAAAGAAAATGTTTTGGAAATGCTGATGGGAACATATGTACAAATGTGCTTGACACAATGGATGGATGGATGGAGTGTGATGAGTTGTATGAGCCCCCAACAAAATGATTTAAAGAAAAGAACAAGAAATAGCTCAGGAGGTATAGAACAATTGTGGGAAAAAAAGAGAGATTTCTGAAATATATGTAAAAGCTAGATATCTATAAGGAGATATACCATATATACTCGTTTAAACTGACATGAATATCAGTCGAGGCACCTAATTTTACCACAAAAACTTCATTTAAAATGTGCTGAAAAACTCAGTTTATACCCAAGTATATAAAATATATATATATGTGTGTGTGTATATATAAAGGATATTTCTAAATAAGGCAGGACAGTACTTTGAAAATGTTTCATGTGGGAGCCTTCCACTCCCTGCTGCCATTGCTCTGTGTGCCCCTCCCACCCACTGCTGTCCAGGCAGCCCAGACCTCAGGGAAGCAGGGCCACAACTGAATAGAACACAAGAGTTCTTAACATTTTCATTTTAATATAGACTCTGAAACTCCTGGCAGAGACAGGTTAAACAATAGTGTTGGAAAGAATGAATGCTGAGGTAAGAGCCCGTTTTCCTGCTTCAGACTAGATAAAAATATTCAGGGAGAGAGAATGAGAAGCCAGAGACCAGGGAATAATACAGTGGTGGTGGGTATTGAGGGAGGTATGTTTCTCAGGAAGAGTGTGCATGTGGAGAGGAGGGGTGGAGGGGGAGAGTAGTGGTGTCACTCCACTGGCCATGTAGGACTGAGCCAAGGTAGTGTGGGGATCCCAGAGAATAGGGATCCGTGTCCTGTCTCTTGTCTGGGACCCCCATAAAGTTTTGTTCATTGACCACCACCCAGGAGAAGAAGGAGAGAGAAGTGTAAGGGATGCCAGGTCAAGGGTTCCTGGGGCAGCTTCCCTGGCTCGGGCTCAGGGGAACTTCAGGTTTCAAGTGAAGAATGGGCAGGCACCTGCATCCCTTGGGTCACCAGAAGGCAACCCTATCAGTAGGTTATTGTAATACTCATGGATGCCAATATGAAGCGCTGATGGGATGGACCATATGGAGGGTGGATGTGACTCAGAATCAACCTGATGACCAAGAGTTGGGTTGCACTTATCTATGTAGTCTGGTGTGGCAGGAGAAATGACTCGGAAATGGAGTTCTCCTGTCAGTGGAGCCTGAGGTGCTGCTGCAATGGTGAACAGATGTGGCAGTAGGCATAATGGTGGATGCTGGCATGCTCAGAGCTGACCCATGACTGGTCATCTTCTCCACCAGGATGCTGTGCCAGCTCCCTGCAATCTAGAACAACCCCAGGGACACACAATCGGGGCCGGGGGGAGCCTCCTCTGAATTGACTAGCCCATCTAGTCTCCTCTTGACAGAACTGGTGTGCTCAAAATAGAGATAAAGATGTTATTTTTAAAAAGCTACATTTTTGCACTCCTGAAGGTGGAGTCCTGAAATTAATCATCCTGGCTAAGTATAGCTATGTGCTTGTTTATAAATCAAGGGATTCAGGAAGGCATTTCAGAAATATAACAGAGGGAGGGTGGCATAGTGGATTAAGTGTTGAGCTGCTAACCCCAAGGTCAGCAGTTCAAAACCTGCAGCTACTTGCTGGGAGAAAGATGAGACTTTCTACTCCCGTAAAGAGTTAACAATTTTGGTTAGCAAGTTAACAGTTTTGGAACAGAGCAGTTCTACTCTGTCAAATAGGGTCGAGATGAGGGAATTGACTCAGTGAGGGTTTGTTTAACCTTTAGGGGAAAGAAATTAAGAAACAAAACTTTAGGGATTTTTCACTTCAGTGAGTTTTATAGCTTGAGTTTTATAAAAATTTACTTTGGGGGTAAGTCATCAGATTTCTAACCACAAGGTCAGAGGTTCAAACCCATCAGTCGCTCTGAAGGAGAAGGGTGAGGTTGTCTGTCCCTGTAATGATTTACAGAACTCAGAAACCCCGTCTAGGGTCACTGCATGGACTGATGGCAATGGGTTGTAAAGCGCTGTCTGTAAAGAGCTCAGAGCCTCTGACATAAGTCAGACAATATACAGGAGTACGTGACTTCACCCTCAATTAAACATCAGGAGAAATTCACATGAAGAAGGGGCACATGCTCCTTAGAAAGAACCAGATGGGGTTCCCAGGAATCTTCAGCGCTGCCAGAGAGCTTCATCCAATCGGATGGTTTCTGATGTCCTCAGAGGACCTGTTGAATCACACTCCACACGACTGCTTTCAAGAAGAAAGCAGAACGCTTGCAACTGCATTTTTGACCTAAATTCAGCAAGAGCAGAAAAGGGCATGTAAGTGATCCGATTGGATCAGTCCACTCATTCCTTTTTAGGGATCCATGCGAAAGTCTACACATGTAACTTAAAAAAGACAAATCTCTGGTTGGAGCTAGCTTTGCAAATTAGTGCCAAGAAATTGATGAGTAATCAACTGAAATCTTTTGCTGTGTGTGAGATTTCTCAGAGTGATACATATAAATGAATGAAAGAAAGCCATGTCCTCAGTTACTGAACTCACGTTTGCATGGTGCCTCTTCCCAGAGGCAATGTGTGAGACTTTTAACGATGGCTGGAAGACCTATGGCTTTATCATTATTCCCACGACTGTGACTGCATCACCAATGCTGTTGTGAGTCCTTACTCATATAACCATTGTGATTCACAGGGTCTCTGTGGGATCATTCTTGACAGTAGGGGAGGCAGGTCTTTCTTCCTCCTCTCCCTTAATCTGTTTGTGTGTGTGTGTGTGTGTGTGTGTGTGTGTGTGTGTGAATCACTGCCTGTGGTGGTTGTGGGCGCTACCCAGTGCTGCTCCTGAGAGCCTCTGCTGGATTTGAAGCGCCAAGCCCGCGGGCCGCAGTTCTGCACTAAACCACTTATGCCACCGGGGCTCAGCCCCCTCTCCCTTAATCTGTATACTCTGCTAAAACCAGCTCAGCATCAAAACAAGGCACAACCCTTCTCCAACCATGAGTGATGGTTGTCCTTGAGGTCCATTGGCCAGCAACCAGACCTGGGTCTTCTTGACAGAGGATCAGAATCCTACCACTGAATCACTGTCGAAGGTTTTATTGTTAGTTGTGGACTTGAGGAGAGATAAAACTGAAGTCATTTGAGCAAAGTTCAGGCAGGTCTTAGGAAGAAAGGAATGCCAGGCAAAGGGAATAATAAGAAGCCATGATGTGGGCATTTGAGACATCTGAGGGAAAGTAGGGAGACCACTGAGGCAAGAGCCAGTTGATGAGAACAAAGGGTCGATCTTGAGTGAGATGGGGATCTAAGGGAGCATCTTCAGTAGTAAAAGCACCATCTGACTGCAGAGGTCACGGGCTCCTGAGGGCACACGTTGCGGGTGTGCTCTGCTGCTCACCAACATGGTATATGCTCAAGACCACCCATGGGCACCTGGGTGGAAAGGTAGAAAGGCCTGGTGATCTACTGTATTTGTCGTACCACAGGACACACACCCCCCCCCCCCCAAAGTGGGGGAAAATGAGGGTGTGTCTAATGGTTTGAAGGTGTGGTGCCCCAGAACATTTTTTTATCATCCCATGTGCCCATTTACTGTCCACTGCTGTTTGCATGCTGCGGATGGCTGTGTGTTTGGGGAAGTCCCGCCTCCTGGAGTCTCCATGTCAGTCAGGCCACATGATCAGTCCAGCGCCTACCTCCCCTCATTTGTTAAAGAAAGTGATGATGGTTCTTAACACCACTGTTGAGTCTATGCTGTTAAACAGTAAACCATTTTTGCTTGATTTTAATAAATAGGTTAGTTTGGTTCAGGATATTTTTTTCTTGTTCTCCTGCTCTAAAAACTGGGTCTTATGGTCCGAAAAACAAGGTACTTCCAAAAGATCAGCCATCGAAAGCCAGTTCTACTGTGACACACGCGGGGCTGCCCTGAGCCGGGGCCGGGTGGCACCGGGTTAGGACCAGGGGGTAAGAGAGCGGCTGTGCAGGCCAGTACTCCCGCCCCACGGCCGCTGCCTTCCCCGCACGTCACAGGCAAAGCAAGGGCCTGGTCTTCCTCCCAGGCTGCACCTTGCACTGACCGGTGGCGACTCTTTTCTTTCTGTCATTTTCAACTTCCTGTGGTTCCAAGGGACTGAGCAGACCTGCCCCGCAAGGTGCCCCAGGTTGTAACCTGGACCGAGGTGATCGCTGGCCATTCTGCCCCAGAGGCACCAGGCAACTTTCCAGGCACTGCCTGGCTCTCTTGAAAGCAAGCTTTCTGGCTACTTCTAATTTCTCACCAAATGCAAATGGTCAGGTGGCGGTTAAGTAGCTGGTTAGTCCCCTAGAAGCAAAACCAAACTCACTGCCTTGGAGTTGATGCTAATCTAGTGGATGTTATCCCTCCAATGTTCCTAACATAACATACTTTTGATAGAAATGACTGAAAGTGATAGGCAGCTATCCCAGCAGGGCAGGAATGAAGTCAGCAGAGCCTGAGCCAACTAAGAAGGGGACATACCAGCTTGAATGACATGCTGGTGACCGCAGAGTCTCGAGTTAGTAACAAAGCTTATACAGATATGTATGTCCAGAAATTCTATAACTGACACCCTCTTTGAATCAGTTATTGCTGCTGTACTCTGAAAACACTTGTATTCATTTCCTTGGACTGCTGGAACAGAAAAAATACTCCACAGTGGTGGATTAAAAGCACAGGCATGGACTGTTGCCCTGTTCTGGGGCTGGGGTTGTTAGCCTCTATGGGAAGACTGCACAGGCCACCCTGTTACAGAGTGGGAACTAACCCCCTGACCTTTCCTCCTCACCACCTCCTCCTCCTTATTCTTCTTCTTTTCATTTTACTGGGGGCTTATACAGTTTTCATCACCATCCATCCATCCATCCATCCATCCACCCATTGCTGACCAATGAAAACAGTTCCTCAGGGCTTTTCCTCTACGAGCCCTGAAGTGGAGTCAAACCCATCCTTTGCGTTAGTAGCTGCTGGCAAACTGCTTGTATTGCCCAGACTTTGGGAAGGGCCCTGCTTCCCCTTTAAGCTCTTATCTTTCTTGACTCCTGAATGCCCCGTGCATTCCTTGGCTTGAAGCTGAAGCATCACTCCCTCCACATGTGGCTGACTTCCCACTGTCTCTCAGTCTCCTCTCTCTACAGGACACTCATTACTCATATCAGATTAAGAGCCACTTTTACTGCAGCGTAAGATTTACTGATGACCTGCTCTGTGAGCCTGCACCCGATTCACAATGAAATGCTTAAATGCAAAAACAGGTAACCTCTCCAAACACCCTATATCCCAAAGAGGTCATATTCGTGGGTTTCAGGGGCTAGGACTTCAACATAAATTTTAAGGGGAAAACATTCAATCCACCAGAGTCCTGATGTTGTAGAAGAGTCTACGTTGGACTATTAACTGCAAGGTCAACAGCTTGAAACCACCAGTCAGTCTGCAGGAGAAAGAGAAGGCTTCCTCCTTCCTAAAGCAGGGTGGGGAGCCTGCTTTCTGCCAAGGGTTATTTGGATAATTATAGCATCGTTTGTGGGCCATACGAAATGATCAGCACGAAAATCGCCTGCTACATGTGGCGAAACATTTCATTACCTCGCCCCTAGTGTGGTGACTAATGGGCTCTGGTAGTGTAGTGGTATAGGCACGAGGGTGCTTCCCTCAAGGTCAGCAGTTTGAAACCACTAACCACTCCACAGGAGATAGAAGAGGCTGTCCACCCCCTTGAAGAATTACAGTCTCAGAAACCCACAAAGGCAACTGTCCTCTGCCCCGCAGGTTCTCTGTGAGTCAGCTTCGACTCCATGGCAGTGAGTTTGCTTAATGTGAGGGAGGGAATGGCTTCTCTTTGGTGAGGCTGGTGATGTCGACTGGTCTGGATGATGTCTGGGGTCTACCCCTGCTCTAAGAAAAGAGATGCATTTTTGAATTTTGCATTTTTGAACTATGGTGCTGGCGAAGAATATGGAAAGTAACGTGGACTACTGAAGAAAGGAATAAATCTGTCTTGGGAGAAGGATAGCCTGAATGCTCCCTAGAGACATGGCCACCTTGGACAGGTTGTCAGGAGAGACCAGTCCCTGCAAAAGGGCATCATGCTTGTTAGAGGGGTAGTAAAAAGAGGAAGGCGGTTAAGGAACAGGATTGGCACAGTGGCTGCTACTGTTAGACAGGAAAGGGCCTCATTGAGCATGCTCAGAGGTTTGAGCTATGAGACAGGAAAGGGTGGTTACACTGTCCAAGCTCCTGGCCAGAAGGGCTACACCTGGGTTGGCTCTCTTAGACCAGGTGTGTTCAAATCAGCCAAAGGGGTCGACCAGGTCATCAACCACGCCTCCTCGCCAAAGGACTGGAAAGGCTGGAGCAGATCTCAGGACTTTTCTAGAGCAGCTTTTCAGCAGGCAGATAGGGGTAAGGGACCCCAAGGGTGCCTGTGTGAACCTGAAGCTTGTTCTAACTTTCATAAAGCTCGTTTGGATCGCAAACCAGGTTTCAGTGTGAACTCTTTCTCGCGCGAAGCCAAGGACCGAGGTATATATCTCGGTATATATAAACACCACCACGGGCTCCAACATGACAACGATTGTGAGAATGGCGTGGGACTGGGGCTGCTATGAGCCCAAACCTAGCTGATGGCACAGAACAGCCACCACGCCCATGCAGGGTTTCAGTCTCAGACACACACACACACACACACACACACACACGCACACACACACACACACCAGGAGTCCTCAGTCTTCTAGGGTCGCTGGACGTCTTCACTGACTCCATGGCAGTGGGTTAAGTTTTCTTTGATTCAGAACAGTAGAGGACAATGTCGAAACTGGGGGTAGTCCTAGTCCTGGGTGCATCCTGGTGTAGCTTCTGGGTACAGCAGGGGTTCTCAACCTGTGGGTCGCGACCCCTTTTGTGGAATCAAACGACCCTTTCCCAGGGGCTGCCTAAGACCGTCAGAAAATATTTCTGATGGGCTTAGGAACCAAGACCTCTCTATGCTACTCTATCATCTCCAGGGGGATCCACCCACATGCAGATATGCCCACATACATGCTACACCATGCTTCGGGACAAAATTTCATTTATTTGTAATTAGAAATAAATATTTCATACCAGATAATTACATATTATTTTTGTGATTCATCACTATCCTTTAATTATGTTCAACTTGTTGTGGAAAACAGATTTCTCCCGAGTTGCCCCCCCAAATATATGCCAAACTTAAACTGCTTGGTACATTTGGCAAATGACTATACACTTAGAGGTCAACAATGTAGATTAGGAGCTATTCTCCCTAAGCATTATCAGCCATCTAGAGCCATCAGATTGAATAGTCTGTCCCACCCTAAAGTAGGGCCCCCTTCTTCTGATAAGAATAGTAGTAGACTACTTCCTTATAGGAAAAACAGGGAGGCCAACCCCCCACCCCACCCCAAGGATGATCAAGATTAGACTGCCATCAGGTCTGCCATTCTTGTCAGATGTATATCCCTAGTCCCTCCCCTTGGTATTACGTGTACACCCCTAACTCCTCCCCTTCCTATCATTGTACATCCCCTTCCTGTGATGTACATGCCAATTGGACATCCCCTTGCTGTGACCTGTGACCATGCACTGAAAAGTAGAGTTAAGCTCTGGTGAGCAAAAAACCTTATCCCTCCTTCCAGTTGGGTCCCTCCAGCCAGCTTCCCTCTGAAACTCTCTGACTCCAGGCTTCCTGCCTGTGCTGTGTGTGGACATAGCTGTTGAGATCATGGCTGTCCAGGAGATGAGCATGCTCTCATGAAATGCGTGTGACTCCATTATTTTTTCTGTCTCATGCTCTCTATGACTTTACTATAATCTTTATCTGTTATTGCTGTCCAATTGTGCCAACCGTACCCATGATGATGTGTTAGGGGAGGTTCCTCTAATAATTTGTCACAGTGAAAAAACATCTAGCACACCAGATATTTACAGGATGATTCATAACATTAGCAAAATTACAGTTTTGAAGTAGCAATGAAAGTAATGTTCTGGTTGGGGGTCACCACCACATGAGGAACTCTATCGAAGAGCTGCGGCACGAGGAAGGTGGAGAACCACAGAGGTAGGGGAGCTACCACAGGGAATCCTAGGAAGCAGAACAAAGGGGCAAGCTTTCCTCGGGGAGCAACCCAAGTGCAATGGGTGGTGGGAAGCTGTGTTTCTTAACACTGGTGAGCTTCAAAGACAGGCTGGAGTGACCACATTCAAGCTGGAGAAAGACCTGATTCTACCTTCTTAAGAACCATGACCAGGCAGATCCAAACATGAATTAGTCACCCAAGGGGTAATTGTAGAAGAAGATTAGAGGTGACATTTCAGTGCATTCAAATACATTGAAAGGAGGGAAAAGTATTAAAAAAAAAATTTTTTTTTGCTTAGTAGTAAGCTAGCAGAAAGCAGTTCCCCAAAGAGCTAAATCATTGTCAAATCATTCTCAGCCAGTGGTAAAAGGGGTTAATTGTCAAATCCTTCAGCAAGATCTAGTGGGGGAGTTAACAGGCTTCATTATCTTCAAAGAACACATTTCTCTGGAACACCATTATGTTTTAAAAGTGCATTACAGGTTTCCAAGGAGAGTCCCTTTTGTGCGATGATGCAAATTAAGCAGAATGGCACCCCTCATCTCTAGGGTGACATTGGGAGGAAAGTCAGAGGCACTGGAAGGCGAGCACTGGGCGGAGGGAAAGCTGTTTCCACCAGATGACCTGCGAGAGCATCGAAAGACGGAGCCCAAACGCGCTGCTCATCATGGGGATATGGCACGTTCTCCAATCTCGCAAGCTTCCGGCTGTTTATAGCACGCAGGTCCAAATATAGCTGCCTTTGAAGTCTTTAAAGCGTTCGTTCTGCAGGAAAAATCTTTTCTCCAGAAAGCCTGTGGTTCAGTGAAATGAATTGGGTAAGGAGCACAGATACACTTCACAGATCTCTTTATTTTCGTTTATCTGTTTTTTGTAAGAAAGGAGAGATGTCATTGAAGGGATGGGAGACTGACACAATATCTTGAGGGGCTGGAGGAATGCCTGGAGGCATGCAATAAGGAAGGGGGGACGCAAAAAAAAGGGGGGGGACGCTCTAGCTGCTGCCACCCACGTCTCCCCTACCCTGTGCTTGATCCAGAGACGCCTGGATCCTCGGTCTGGTTGTGACAACCACACCGAGCCTCTGTCGTCTCTACTGCCCAAAGAGGGTCGCCAGCTCACTCGTCTTCCCCCGACTCTCAGGATCATAGCTTATTGGGATTCAGAGTTCAAGATGCAAAGGCATGTGGAATATGATGTTTTTCTCTTTTCTGTTTTCCATTACAACTCCCTCCCATCGAGTCGATTCTGACTCACAGCGACCCACCAGGTCGGAGGAGAACTGTCCCTGCAGGGACATAGAGAACCTCCTCCTCCCCTCCTAAAGCGGCTACAGGTTTCAAACCGTTGACTTCCAGGTGAGCAACCTAACCAGTAGCCACGTTGCGCTGGTGCTCCTTTGAAATAAGACGGTCGGCATGAAAGAGTCTTGGTTTGGGGGATTTTTCTATCAACAGAAGAGCTTCTGGAGTTGGTGAGGAGCTAGCAGGATAATATATATATATTTAAATATATATTTAATATATATAAATATATATATAAATATATATATAAATATATATATATATATTTAAAGGCTTGAAATGGAAGGGAAAAAAAGACAGAGAAAATAAATCCAAAAAGAGCTGTCAACGCCTGCAGGGGCGGATTCTTCCTTCCCCTGCGTTCCCATTTCATTTCCTGGTCTGAATCCCCTGGAGTCTAGGAACTTCCAGAGCACTTATGTAAGTTGTCTTTGGAGGATTCCTCCCGGCTTGGCAATCAGGTAGCATGAGATAGTCGAACGTTTGCAAGTGCTTTGGCAGAGAGTGTGTCGTGTCTTAGGCTTTAACGTGAATCCATTAGACGTCTGCCTAGATTACATTTATACATGCGTCCTGTGTCTAATGAGGCTCTAGGTGCTTCTAGGGCACGCATCAGCTGTCTGCGAAGTGTTTGGTGCCACCTCGCTGAGAAAGATGTCGTAAATCATGACGTGCTAGCATCTCACATTAGATGCCCAGGGAGCCACGCTCTCGGGAGTGCTGTTTTGGAGAAATCAGCTGTGAAATTCCCTAAAAGGAGTCGTCACTTTCAAAAAGTTCTTTTAAACACTCCCCTGAGCAACGCTGCCTTTGACCCTTTGACGCTTCCTGTGGAGTTTGCAAGCGGCTCAGGGGAAGTCCCTCTTTCGGGGACACCATCATAGCCACTGCCTCTGTCCCAGGCACTGCTTTCTAATGGGACCCCCAGAGAGCCAGTGCTCGGTTGACTCCCTGTCACCAGTCACCACTGTGCTGTGAGGACCATCAGCAGCGGGCCTGGGTGGCCAACGAAGCTAACAGGCCCAAGACTTTCGGGAAGGCTGGCGGTCTGGGTCTGCCTGGAGGCACCTCCAGAAGAGCTGGCGCTACTGCTGATGGATGGAAAACTATAAAAGGCACACACAGGGGAAATGGAAGTGCTTCCTGAAAATTCAATCCATGAGGTGCTTTTTGCATCCGCTTATGGCTGTTTGATTTTGAGAACACGTGGCTGGCTGTGGCCAAATACCACACGCATTGTCACTCAGGCTGGGGGCTGTGCTTGTTAATTGGCACCGACTGCCCCCAGGGGCTTTCCAGGCTACCCTCTCTGTGAAAACAGCACCCCGGTTCTTCCACACAGGCCCTGAGTAGGTTCACACACCAGCCTTTGGTTAGCTACTGATGGCAAACTGACATCCGCTACGCTGACTCCACGGCACTGTGTCTCCAGTGAAACAAGCAGAGATCCAGGGGGAGGAGTCTTCTCATGTATGGAGGAACGTGAGCCACGAGAACACATACCTACTTGGTTGGGTCCAGGGTTTAGTTTGGCAGGGACTTTGGAATACTGTGAAAGAATAGAGAGGACTTCTAAGGAGGCTTAGGACACAGTTTGACCAGACTGGCTACAGATGTCGTTAGATGCCTTCGACTCCCATTGGACTCACAAGGGTCCTATATACAACAGAAAGAAACCCTGCTTGGACCCATTGTCTCGGTCATTAAGCGATGTTTCAATGGGAGGGAGAGGGAGAACGGAGTTTTTGGTTTGGGTAACCTACTAGCTAGATAAAAGGGAAGGGATAGAGAACCCATCTATTCTCTGCCATCAAGTTCATTCTGACTCATGTATCCCTATAGGACAGAGTAGAACTGCCCACGTGGGATTCTGAGACTGTAAGTCTTTACAGGAGTAGAAAGCATCATCTTTTTCCTGAGCAGCGATTGGTGGTTTTGAACTGCCCACCTTCTGGTTGACAGGCCAACTCATAACCCACTGCACTACCAGACTCCTCCAGAGACACCACTGATGGAGTAAGACATAGGATGAGTTCTGCTTGGGCAAAAAAATGGCAATAGAATAGATGGGGGGGGAATTACATAGTTGGATTTTTAATACACGAATTCACTAGACTTCTGCCTTTATTGCATTTATAAAAGTACCTTGATTCCATTTAAATGTTGCATCCACAGAAAACTGATTGCCACAGTAGGAGCTGAAATATAAGAGGCCAGTGATAAATCTGAAGTGGTGCCCAAGAAGCATCTCATTGAAAGAACACTGTGAAATGTACTCAGCTGATCACCGGCAAGAAGTAAGATATTGCCTCTTTAAAAGTGCATGAATTATCTCTATGTAGACAATAAATCTTAAAAAGCTCAGCATATTCCTCATGCAGCTTTAAATAGACTCCTTGTTTCAGATAGGTTATAATCAATATAAATTATTTGGAAACATTCATACATTATTATTTTAAATTATCTTGACTTTAATACATTAATGTCCTTCATAATACATTAGGTCATTCCCTGTTCTTCCCATCCCCACTGCCCTAACTAACGAAGCAAAAATCTGGTCCTTCTCTCACCACTCAGCATTTATCATCTAGGAGGAGCATATCTCGGGAGTGGGGGCCAGAGGGGAAGATTGGTAGAAAATCCAGCCCTATCCACAATGTAATAACTCCATAACATGTCAAATGACATAGCCGGCAGACTGCTATTTCAACATCTTTCTCTTGGTCTAAAGGAAAAAGTCGAACGAACTCACCGCTATTGAGTCAATATTGACTCATGAGCAACCTTATAGGACAGGGTCAAGCTTCCTTGGTGAGTTTTGGAGGACTAGAAAGCCCCATCTTTGGTCCCTGGAGCTGCTGATGGTTTAGAAGTGCTGCCCTTTTAGAGTGGAGCCCAATGAGTAGCCACTATACCACTAAGGCTTCTAGCCGAGGGAAGCCCCCATAGCAGCACTTACAGGTCATGGCATGGTTGCAAGGAATGGAGTGTCAGGGTGTATCCCGCCACTTTTAGAATACAGTCTCGCTGCCATTGTTATTTACTCTTCTCAAGTCAGTTCCAACTTACAGCAACTCTGAGCCACAACACGAAACACGGCTCAGTCCTGCGCCCGCCTCACAATGGTTCCTAGGTCCGAGTCCATTGTTATTCTTAGAATACATGACAGTTCTAGAAAACAAAAATAGCCACAACGATGTGTTCAATTAGAGCAACAATCGTGAAGATGGCCCATGACTAGGTAACACTTCAGTCTGTAGTGTTTTCCCCCTGCTCTCTGTCAAACTTTGAGTTGGAACAGATTACATGATACTGAGCAACAGGGTTGGTCCTGAACAGACCTACTCTTCATTTGCTTTACCTTACTGCTGCTTGCTCTGAATGCCGGCTCCCATTTTCTTATTGTGCTTCTTCCCGAGTTAGTACCTCAGAAGAGGCCGGCTTCTTCCTAGTTCCACTCCACTGCAGTCTCTTATTTCTTGATTTATTTTATTCCTTCTGACTTGGTCCATTGGGATCATTCTGACCATCATGGGACTTTTCTGCTTCCCAAAAAAAGGAAACTTCTTGAGAACTTGCCCCTCTTATACCCTCAAAGTGGACCTCAAATTGCCAAGCCCTGCTTTCTCTCAGGCTCTGAGGCTGGGGAGTGTGGTCTTCAGCAATGAGCCTACTGGAGAATCTGTTTGCACACAAAATGAAGTCGGATCTTGGTGCCTTCTGACAGTAAAGGACTAAAACAAATCCCAAAAACATTCACTGACAGGAGAATTTTCATGTAATGGTTCAAAGACTATATGAGAAAACAAAAACCACACAAAAAATTCTATGAGGAGTAAAATTGGTTATGAATTGTGTTAGTCTGGGTAAACTAGAGAAACAAACTCATAAGCACAGATATTTATATAAGAGAATGTTATATAAAAGGTAATGGTATATTAAAAAAAAAATCCCAGCCCAGTCCTGATCAAGCCCATTCCTCCAATATTAGCCCATATGTCCTACAGCAATCTACAAAGTCCTTCAGACTCACGAAACACATGCAATGATGTCAAATGCTGGACAATCACAAGCCAGTGAGTAAGCATCTCAGCACTGGCAGGAGTCTCCACGTGCTTTCTTTAGGCCTGAGTTTCTTGCTGCATCAGAGTAGGTCTATGTGGCTTCTCCTCTGGGATATCTCACAGGAAGTAAGTCTTGCCATTCTAGTGTTTCCAAGTGAGCGAATCGAGAGAGCTAGTGTCTCCTGCCTCCAAGAAGGAATTGCCACATTTCTTAGAATTCTCAGGAGGAGGCCATGTCCACACAGAGGTCTCAGTGACTATCTCCAGATTGGCAACCTAGACTCCTCTCCTACACTCTTATCCTCAAATTGACACCAGATTAGGTGACTGCCTCATGGATGCATAAATGTTTTTTAAAGTATTAATGATGTCCTTACAACTATTTTGATGTTTTCTAAACTAAAATAAGGGGCTTACCAAATAAGGATGATGGTAATGGCATTCTGAGCATCTTATTGTCAATAATGGCAATCTGCCATCCTTTGCTAAGCAGATACTATTAAGGGCCTCCTTCCTTTGCAGTTTTAGTGAGAGACTTGTAGCTCCCATTTGCTTTGTTCCAAAGGGATCTCTCTCTCTCTCTCTCTCTCTCTTTCTCTCTCATTCTCTCTCTCTCTCTCTCTCTCTCTCTCTCTCTCTCTCTCTCTCTCTCTCTCTCCCTCTTTCTCTCTCCTGGTTTCAATACATCATAGTGCTTATAACTCTTGATTCTAGGGTTTGGGTTCTTGTCCTCGGTCTCCTAGGTCCTACATGTAAGCTAACTCAGAATTTGGGCATGACCTCAGTGGATCTGAGTAGATGTTTCTCAAGGCACTCCCAGGACTTAAGGGTTACACAATCTTTTCTGATAATTCCATGCCAAACCACAGACACTTTTAGACTCTCTCCTCCCCATCACTTGAGTTCTCCATTCCCTTGCCCCTTAGTACTAAGACAAAGAGATGAGCAGCATCCATTCCCTTCTTCTGTCTCTTGGGATTGCAAAAAACAGACAGTAGATAAGTCCTGCTGGAATAAAACAATATGATGAGGGTTTCTACTCCGGAAAGAGTTACAGTCTCAAAACTCAGAGGGTCAGTTCTACACAGTCCTGTAGCGTCCCTATAAGTTAGCATCAACTCGGTGACAGTGAGTTTCTAACTTAGTGGCATAAATAGATATCTATTTATAAGCTCATGGTTTTGTGATTCGGGAGTCTTCCATGTTTTTGCTAGGTCTCTGTTTGGGGGTCTCTAAAAACCCAAGCTCAAAAGGAATAGATGTAAAGGCACACAAAAGAACAAACCCAAACTCACTGTCATCAAGTCAATTCTGACTCATAACATCCCTATAGGAAAGGACAGAAATGGCCCTGTGAGTTTCAGAGACTGTATAAATCTTCATGGGTGTAGACCAACCTACCGTTCTCCTGCAGAGCAGCTGATAGTTTCAAATGGTGGCCTTGTGGTTAGGACCCAACAAGTAGCCGGCCTCTATAACACCAGAGCTCCTCTGCTCTAGGTCCATTAAAGGTGATACTGAGATGTGAGCTGGTTGAGTGCCCATTTGGAGGTTGGACTAGAGCAAGATCTATTTCCTAACTCCCTTAGTTTCTTGGCAGAATTTATTTCCTTGCAGAAGTAGGGCTTAGGTCCCCATTGTCTTGCTATCTGTTGCCCAAAGACTGTTCCAAGCTCTCTGAGGTCACCCTCAGCTTCTTGTTTCGTGACCCACTTCAGCAGTAGAATCCCTCTCTCTTCTTGGATCTCTCCGACTTCTTCTTTTGCAACCAGGATACAACTTGTGCAGACCAGGAAACAATAGATAGAGTCTTACACAATGAGAGAGAAGCAAAACTAAAATTCTTTTTTCTGGGGGGAGGGCATCACTGCCCTCTGGTGGTGGGAGTAGGAGGCCCAGCCTTTGCTCCTGTGGAGCCGTTGCTGGAACTGAACCTCCATCCCAGTGGGTCGCAGTCCCGCGCACAACCACTACACCACCGGGGCTCAGCCTCCACTAAAATTCTTAAAATGCTCAGACTTACTGGATTGGTTCAGATCAGAGGACTTCACAAGACTATCACCTGGAGACATCCTTTAAACTTAAACTGAAATTGTCCCCTGTGGTGACCTTTTAGCTAAACAAGAGATTGCCTCATAAAATAAGACTATCACCTGTAAGTAATGAGCTCCTATAAAAAAGTCATCTAGGGGCTGAGCCCCGGTGGCGTAGTGGTTGTGTGCGGGACTGCGGCCCACTGGGACGGAGGTTCAATTCCAGCAGTGGGGCTGGGCCTCCTACTCCCACCACCGAGAGCAGTGATGCCCCCCCAAAAAAACAAAAACAAAAACAAAAAAGTCATCTAGTGGAAGCCAAAATGCTCAAAAATTAGTCAAATCAAAGACAAGAAAGTAAGGGGACAGAGAACCCAGAGTTCCAGGGCTGGTGAAGTGAGAATTAAATGAATGAGAATAATGGCACATGATAAAGAATGTAACCACTACCATTCAAAATGTAAATCAAAACCAAATGCACTGCCATGGAGTCAATTCTGACTCATAATCTGCAAGGAAATATTAAGTGGGATCTAATTTTTGGTATAAGCTCCCACCTTAAACACCATTAAAATAGTATAAGTCTGGTCCCCAAGTTGGACAGCTGTCTCCCTCTTTGATTATATTACATTTAAATAAATGTGTCTATTTTATTTGATTCATCTGGTGCAGATTTTTAAATACCCTCTTGACTAGCTTGTGATAAAGAGGAAACACAAACATCAAGACTTGTCCTCCGCAGGCAAAATTTCACAGGCTGATAGTAGGTTACCCATAATAGGACCTCTTCTCTCCCCATAATTAATGTACAAGTAAATAAGTATCAGTATGCCAAGTTCTACCTCCCTCCAGACTTGTGTCTAGGTGCTGCGTTAGCCTTGCTCTATATATAAGCCTAGAAAAAGCGAAGCATCAAATATGATCAAGACCCATATAAAAAATGCTCTCACACCTTCAATGCTATTTTATTCCACTTCTAGAAGATACCTTCTTTTATAGTCTGCTTCTAAACTATATAGATGGATGTTTCTTTTTTTTTTTAATCTGATATATAATCATTGTTAATTGGATGTGTCTTCCCAAAATATGTGTCAACTTGTGTAGGCCATGATTATCAGTGTTATGCAATTATCTTCCATTTTGTGGTGTGGTCTGATGTCATTATCCTATGTCCTAAGTACTGACCTCTATCGGAGTAATGCCATCACTCATCTGCCAGTTTGCTCTACTGTGGTGGACTGAGTCTTGCTGTCATTCCCGAAACTGAGCTACTGGCATTTCAAATACCAGCAGGGTCACCATGGTGAATAGGTGGCAGTGGCACTTCCAAAATAAGGACAAGAAAGAAAGACTAGGGTGTCCAGTTCTAAGAAATTAGCCACGGAAAGTCTGATGAATATCAATGGAACGTGTCTGAT
>PVJH01033373.1:0-17500 GCA_004026705.1 Nesogale talazaci
GTCTATCTAGATAAAATAGGCTGGATGAACAGTCTTGAGGAGTAAACAATGGGACTGATGGTTCCAGAGGGGACAGGGGAGATGATGTGGGGGAAAGGAGGTGGTGCTGACCAACCCAGGGATAAGAAAATAATAAGTGATCCAAAATCACTGGCAAGTTGGGTGTGAGAGGCCTGATAGGGATTGAACAAGAGTAATGTAACAGAGAGAAATTACTGAAACCCAATTAAAGGCTGAGCATGATAGTGGGCCAAGAGGAAAGTAAAAGGAAACAGAGGAGAGAACTAGGAGGCGAATAGCATCTATAGAGGTCTAAATGCAGGTATGTACATAGGTAAATATATTTATATATGATGATGGGGAAAAAGGTCTACATGAATATACTTATAGGGTTAGTCTTAAGGCAGCAGATGGGCATTGGACCTCCACTCAAGTCTTCCTCAATGCAAGAACACTTTGTTCTATTAAATTGGCATTCCATGATGTTCATCTTCCTGACACGATCACTGAAGACAAATGTGTACATAAGCATTAAAATGTAAAGAAAGCTGATGGTGCCTGGCTATCAAAAGATGTAGCATCTGGAATCTTAAAGGCTTGAAGGTAAACAAGCGGCCATCTCGCTGAGAAGCAACAAAACCCACATGGAAGAAGCACTCCAACCTGTGTGACCATGAGGTGTCAAAGGGATCAGTTATCAGGCATCAAAGAACAAAAAAATCATATCATTGCATGCCCACCTTCCTGATATGATCACCAAAGACAAACATGTGCATAAGCAAATGTGGTAAAGAAAGTTGATGGTGTCCGGCTATAGTATCTGGGGTCTTAAAGTTTGAAGGTAGACAAGTGGCTATCTAGCTCAGAAGCAAAAAAGCCAACATAGAAGAAGCACATCAGCCAGAGGGACCATAAGGTGTTAAAGGGATCAAGTATCAGGCATCAAAGAACTAAAAATTATGTCATTATAAATGAAGGAGAGTGCAGATTGGGGACCCAAGGTCCATCTGACAGGGAAGTGGCAACCCCTTACAGAAGGGTCGTGGGGAGGAGACAAGCAAGTCAAGGCACAGTGTAGCAACAATGCATCTTTCCTCTACTTCTAAAATGCTTCCTCCCTCCCACAAGCATGATCTCAAAACCATTTGGACCACAGGATGTTCACTGGTACAGATAGGAACCAGAAACATGGGGTGTCTAGGACAGATAGATGATCCCTTTAGGACCAGTGGGGAGAGTGGCGACACTGGGAGGATGGAGGGAGGGTGGAGTAAAACGGGGGAACCGAGTATAAGGATCTACATATAACCTCCTTCCTGGGGTGTGGACAACAGGGAATTGGGCGAAGGGAGACATCAGACAGTGTTCGACAAGACAAAATTATAAATAGTTTATAAATTATCGAGGGTCCATGAAGGAGGGGGTAGAAAAAGGAGGAGCCCTGCAGCTGTGCCAAATTCAGTGCCTGCCTTATCCATGGCAGGCACTGGCCCAAAAGGCTGCTACAGAGACCCTGTAACTCATGGGCCCTGTTCCGCTCTGCTGAGCCTCGGGAATAAGTTTTGTTACAGACATGAGAAAAAGAAAAAGGAGGAGCCAATACCAGGAGCTGGTGTGGAAAGAGAAAGTTTTGAAAATGATGATTGCATCAAAGATACAAATGTGCTTTGCATACAATGGATGAATAGATTGATGGAGTTGTGTGAACTCCCAATAAAATGATTTAAGAAAAAAGTAAATAAGTGACCATCTAGCTTGGAAGCAATAAAGCCCACATGGAAGAAGCACAACAGCCTGTGTGACCACGGGGTGTCGAAGGGATCAGGTATCAGGCATCAAAGAACTAAAAATTATATCATTATAAATGAGGGGAAGTACAGACTGGGGACCCAAAGCCCATCTGTAGGTGAAGCGACATCACATTACAGAAGGGTCTTGGGGAAGAAACGAGCAGGTCAGGATGCAGTGTGCAGTGTGCAGGATGCAGGATGCAATAATGAAATATGCAACTTTATTCTAGTTCTTAAATGCTTCCTCCCCCCACTATCATGATTTCAATTCTACCTTACAAATCCAGTTGGACCAGAGGATGTATACTGGTACAGATAGGAACCAGAAACATGGGGAATCCAGGATAGTTTATCCCTTTAGGACCAGTGGTGAGAGGGGCAATACAGGGAGGGTGGAGGGAAGGTGGAGTAGAAAGGGGGAACTTACTTTAAGGATCGTCATATAACCTCCTTCCTGCGATACGGACAACAGGGAATTGGGTGAAGGGAGACATCAGACAGTGTATGATATGATAAAATAGTAATAATTTATAAATTATCCAGGGTTCTTGAGGGAAGGGAAAGCAGGGAGGGTGGGGAAAAATGAGGATTTAATAACAGGACGTAAGTAAAAAGAAAATGTTTTGAGAATCATGATGGCAACAAATGTACAAATGTGCTTTGCATATAATGATGTAAGTAAGGATTGTGATAAAGTTGTATGAGCCCCCAATAAAATGATTACATATTCTAAGTTGTGATTTTTTTTTGGGGGGGGGAGTACCACTGTCCTCTGGTGGGAGTAGAAGGCCCAGCCTTGCTCCTGGAGAGCTGCTGCTGGATTTGAACCACCAACCCAGGGGGCCGCAGTCCCTCACACAACTACTACGCCACCAGGGCTCAGGATAAAATGATTAAAAAAAGAGAAAAAAATACTGCCTTATTATTCATTCTGAAAGCACTATTAAGAAGCCAGGACTTGGAAAATATGATCAAACTATTTTTCTAGCACTTCACACTCTAGAATCATAGCATATTTTTAATACTGTAGTAATAGTTTGTTTCCCCCACCATGCCTTTGCTTTTCATATTGTTTAACACAATGAAAAGATTTATTAAACATTTATTGAGTCCCTGATTTGTACTGAATATTGTTTTCGATGCTAGAAACAGTTAACAAAATAGACTAAAATCTTGCCCCTCATAGAGCTTACCTACTAGTGGGGAAGACATAATAAAGCAGACAAATGCGTGAAGTGTTTGGTATGGTTAGTTACTGACGTGCCATGGAGAGAAAAAGCAAAACACTTATGAAATGCTGAAACTTAATAAAGTCAGGAGGGGAGACTCCCATAGAGCTTTCAAGGACATAAGGCCATGTAAATCTCTAGGGAAATGCATTCCAGGCAGAGGAAATGGAACGTACAACAATCCTGAAATGAGAGTGTCTGGAGGTTTTGAGAAAAATCATGGAAATAAGTCTGGCAAGAGCAGCTAGAACAAGAGGAAGACTATTTAGAGGTGAGGCCTGAGTTAGTTACTGTGAGAGTCAGACCACATGGTACCATGGTGATGGGAAGTCAGTGGATGATTCCCAGTAGAGAAGTGACCAGAAGTGACACGTTTTAACAGAATTACTCTACGGTTTAAATAAACTTCAGGGTGGTGGTGGGATGGGAGGGACGGGTCGAGAGATAGGGCAGGGAGAACTGTTAAGAAGCTACTGCAGTAATTCACTTGAGAAACCACTTGGACTAAAGTGGCAGAAGTGGGACTCGAGGTCTGGTCAAATTCTGGCACTGGTTTGAACGTAGAGCTGGATTCGCCAAAGAATTGGGCGTGGGCCATGAGAAAAGGAGAAAAATAAAGGATGAGGCCAAGACATATATGTCTGATTATTTTATCCATAGTCTTATCCTGCGAAACTCAGCTCAAATACCACTTTCTTTGACAAGCTTTCTTGATTAGCTTATCATTGTCCTCTCACTGCTAGTCAACCAAACCAAACCAAACCAAACCAAACCAAACCAAACCCATGACTCCCAGAGACAAGGCTACATGACAAGGTTGAACTGCATTGTGGGAGACGAGAGTAGAAAGCCTCGTCTTTCTCCTGAGGAGTGGCTGGGGGAGTCCACTGAGGACCCTGACAAATAACCACTACCCGACCAGGGCACTTTGTTCATAACCTGGCCAGAGATAGATAGATAGATAGATAGATGATAGATAGATAATTTATTTATTTAGTGGACCTCACTGCCGTCTGGTGGTTGTGGGAGCCACCCAGTGCCGCTCCTGAGAGCCGCCCCTGGGTTTGAACCGCCAAGCCCCGCACTCAACCACTTACGCCACCGGGGCTCAGCCTGGTCTGTGATTATTTGTAACTCTTTATGGGAGTAGAAAACTCACCAGGGCAGTGATGCCACCAAAAACAAACAAACAAACAAAAACCCCAATCTGTGATTAACTGTAGACTCGTTTGAGTCCCCCATTTGCCAGTGAGCTCCTTGGAGAGATGGAAACAACCTATATATGCCTTTACATCAAATACCTAATATAGTGCTTCATGCCTAAATAATGCTTAGTGCTTACATGTGCTAAATCCTTCAAATTTACTGTGTCTTCTTTCTACTCCCAAGGCCACCCTTAGTTAGGTCCCTTACTGACATTCTGTTCTTCTACAGAAGTCACAAAAGTCACAAAAAAACATGGAATTGAGGCAGACTCACAAGGACCCCAAGGATGGGGTAGAACTGCCCCTTCGTGGGAGTGGAATCCAAAGCCTGTCTCTCTCCTGGGGAGTGGCAGGCGGTTTGGAGCAGCTGGTGGTTTTGCTTGGTGGTTATGTAACCAAGGCTCTATAATTAGTCCTTAATTGACCTCTATTCCCAGTGCTTTCAATTTGTGCCTATATACTGGTAATAAATAAACCTGTCAAAGGACTGAGTTACAATGTCACTCCTGTACTTAGAGCATTCTAAGAAATACTTTTGTTAGGTAGCTAACTTAGGGACAGGGGGCTGTCCCTCCCATGCCTGCCACCGCCCCCAGAAAGGAGGTTGGAAAGAAATTAGGCAACCATTAGACCCTTCTGAAGACCCCAAACAGCATGCTCAAACTCACGGCCCCAGAGCCAGGTGGGAGGTACACCGGGGCAGGCAAGGGAGGCCCAGGGACATGACATCACCTAGGTGCGTCTAACTCAGCCAATGGGGTCAATCATTACCATCAACCCTGCCTTCCCTCAGCCAATGCGTGGGCTAGAATAAAGGCTGCAGCACGCTCTGGACCGCTCTTACCCTGCTCTGGTCAGAGGCAGGTATCGGGGGAGGGTATCCCTCTCTAGTGTGGGTGGACATGGGTCCTCTCTGGGCCTACTGGGGCCCTCAGCCTCTTGGCCTACATGGTCTCAGTCTCTAAGGTTCGTGGCTTTAGCCTCCTGGGATTCCCCCCCCAATCCACATGCGTAGGTGCTCTTTTCCACATGGTTGTTTGGGTCCAGTTGTGAATCTCTTTGAGAGCGTAAAACCTGAAACTTGTCCTGCCTCCATCAGAGCCCACTTGGGTTACAAGATGGGCTTCAGTGTGAATCCTTTCATCGTGCAAGGCCAAGAAGCAAGCTATTACCCATTTAAGGAAGTGAACACCTTCGAATTATTTTTCTTGCCTACTTAACACTTTCTGCAAAGCATGTGTTCTCAAATGTACCGGCCAATTATGAAGCAGTCTAGTCTGGTAGTTAAGAGCACGGATTCTGAAGTCAGTGCTGCATTTGAATTCTAGTCCTATCATAAGATTTATTAACATGCGTTTGGAACCCTCAGGCCAGGGCTTAGCAAACTTTTGAGATTGGAAGAGTGAATCCTGTCCTTCACAACAACTTAAAAATTATTTGAGAGCCATAAATATATTTTTACAAACAAACCAGATAATACCCTTTAGGGCTGAGCCCCGGTGGTGTAAGTGATTGAGTGCGGAACTGGGCAGCTGCTGGGTAACGCCCACGACCACGAGAGGCAGTGATGCCCACAAAAAAAAATAAATAATAAAATAAAATAATACCCTTTAAATAAAATTGTGATAGTTCTACTTCGTTTTCAACTTTATTTTGAGAGCCACATATGGCTGTGGAGCTGCAGTTTTTGAACCCCCGTCTTAGACCAGTATCCCCTCTTCTAGGATCCTCTCTCCCCTCCCCCGACATGGTACTCTGTGATCCACCCTCTTATTCCCTAACTCTTCCATCTCGGGAATCATGGTCATCAGCACTCCATCCAGGACAATTCTGCAAAGATTGGTCCCAGGGTTCTCCCCACTGGAAGTGAGTCTGACAGGGTGTGCAATCCAAACATCAATGCCCTTTGATTCACCCTGTCCCAAGAGTCACCAGAACTCACTTCCATTGAATCAATGCTCACTTGCAGCGGTTCTGTTGGATGGGGTAGAACTGCCCTGTGGGCTCCAAGACTGTGACTCTTCACAGGAATAGAAAGCCATGGTTTTGAACTGCTGATCTTGAATATCACGACCCCATGTGAAATCAATCAGTATGCTCAGAGTCACCAGAAGAGACCCCATTCATTACCTGACCCACTGTTCTCCCTGAGTCTATTTCTCAAGTGAGAAGTCTGTCTAGTGAACACTGGGGAGAACACTGCTGACCAATAGGAGAAGTTTAGAGGGCAGGGAGGGGCATGGAGGAGTTAGAATGCTAAGAGTCTCAGGAGTTAAAGAGACCCAGCTGCCCCTAGTTTGGGAAGCATGTGGTAATTTGGTTATAGGGTTCTTTGTCAGCACAGATCCTAAAATATTTTTCTGTTTCTTTTGCATGCAGTATCTGCTGTATCTTGATTGGCTAAGAAAGTGGTGAAAGAACATTGGATAACAATACATTTATTTATGTAATTTCTTTTTTTTTTTTGGCATCACTACCTCTGATGGTCGTGGGCACTACCCAGTGCTGCTCCTGAGAGCCATTGCTATATTTGAACCGCCAAGCCCGTGGGCCGCAGTCCACACTCAACCACTTACGCCACGGGGGCTCAGCCCTATTCATGTAATTTCTATAGCATGAAACAATCAATTCAACAAGCAGCTTGATGGCATACAACTGGAATATAAAATTTGCCAATGCTGAACTTCATTGGATAATTTACCAGAGAGGACGTCCAGGCAGTCAATAAACAAAGATGCTCTCCCAATCAGTAGGCACCTGAGAGATGTGAATCTAAAGATGAGATATCACCACACCCAGTCTGACAGCAAAATTCCAAAGAGCAGAAAACAACAAGTGATGGACAGGGTACAGAGACTGGGACCTTGATTTACTGCTGGTGGGACTGTAAGTCAATACAACTGTCGTGGAATGCAGTATGGCGCTTCCTCAAACAATTGGAAATAGCAACGCCACATGGCCCAGCAATCGTTATACTTGGTATATCACCTACAGATATAAAAAAAATAGCACAGATATATGCACACCCATGTTCATTATAGCACTATTTTCAATACCAAGAAGGCAGAAAAATCTAAACACCCACTGGTATAAATAGAATCAAACAAACATTGGGGCATACACAATGGAATACTACAGTGGTAAAAATAATGATGAAAGTATGAAATGTCTAATGACATGTGTGGACTTAGGACTTTATATTGAGTGCAGTTAGTAAAAACTGTTCTCTATTGTATGAGAACAGTTATTTAAAATAAATATGAAACTTTCTTGCCAAAAGCAATAAACTGTGATGTTTCCCAAAGGTGAGAAGGAAGGGTAGAAAAGAAGCAATGAGCTAAAGGGCGGATGGGTCTTAACTTTGGTGAAGGAGAAAACATGAGGGGGTATTCTCCAACAAAATGTAAAGTTTCCCCTCAAATTTTTTTCCAAAACAACCATATCACCTTCAAAGTACTCTTCATTACACGTAATAAATTTGTCAAATCTGCGATTCTTTTCTTGGTAACATTTTTCAAACTCAAGTTTGAATGGCTGATAGCGTCTTCTTCATTTTTTTCTTTACCTCTTCAACACTGTCAAACTGCTGTCCTTTCATGTCCCTCTTCATTCACAGAAACAAAAAGACGTTCCGTGGAGGGAGGTCAGGTGAGCCAGATGTGTGGGGCAAAAGAGGCATGCTGTTTTTTGCCCCAAACTGGAACACTGAGATGGCTGCATGAGTAGGTACACGGTGGTGGTGGGCTAAACTCGTGTCCCGTCTGCCACAGGTGAAGGCCTTTTTTGTTGCATAGTTATGTTACCTTTTCAGAATCTCTAAATAGAAAGTTTGATCAACCGTCTGACCTGGTAAAACAAGTTGTTTGGGAGGATGACAGATTTCCAGAACAAGGTTTGTCATCAATCAACATTTCACCTTTTTTTTTTTTCGTTTTGTGGGCATCAATGCCCTCTGGTGGGCCTGGGAGCTACCCAGCGCGGCTCCTGAGAGCTGCCGTTGAATTTGAAGCGCCAAGCCTGCGGGCCGCAGTCCCGCACTCAACCACTTACGCCATCGGGGCTCAGCCCCATTTCACTTTTTTTAAAAAAAAGTAATTTTATTGGGGGCTCTTACAGCTACTACAACATTCAGTACATCATTTGTATCAAGCACATTTGCACACATGTTGCCACATACATTTTCAAACATTTTCCACTTGAGCCCTTGGTACAAGCTCCTCTTTAAAAAAACAGAAACAAAAAACAAAACTACCCTTTCCCTTCCCCCCCACTTTTTTTTAATGAATCATTTTATTGGGGGCCCATACAACTCCCATCACAATCCCTAACAACATCAGTTGTACGCAGGCCACTTTTACACACCATCATCACTCTCAAAACATTCTCCCTCCCTCCAGGTCACCTTTTTTTGAAACAAAAAAAAACCACTTGCACACTTGGGTTTTTCCCATAGCACTGTCCTTGTAAGCTGTGTTCAACAACACAATGGTTTCTGTGGCCTTTTTCTCAAGCAGGAAACCAAATTTCACAGCCACACATTGTTCTCTGAAATTGTCCATCACAAAAAACAAGGTTTGAGCAAAACTCCTTTTATGAAAAAATTCACTGTGACCAGAGAGAAACTTCCCAGCCACTGGGTGCACTAACTCAGAGGGAGTTGCTTGACGCTCCCCGAGTGGAAAAAATGCATACTACCAAGGTGAAGCTTTTCTGATTTTAGAGGGAAGAACAGGCCATTGGAGGTTTGATAAATTGTTTCAAATGGTGAATGCAAAATTATAATAATGTGATACGTTTAATCCTCATGTGATTCACAATTTTAAAACAACAATTACAAAAGAACAGTATTTTAAAACACTATCAAAGCACATCTTAGAAAGGTTACCATTTTAGATTCAGTGGAATTTAGTTTTGGGGTTTTTTTTGGAATTAATTTTTGTGCACGATGCTCTTTTTTTTTTTTGGGGGGGGTGGTGCATCACTGCTCTCCGGTGGTGGGAGTAGGAGGCCCAGCTCCACTGCTGGAATTGAACCTCCGTCCCAGTGGGCCGCAGCCGCAGTCCCGCGCATAACCATACGCCACCGGGGCTCAGCCCTGGAATTAATTTTTATAGCCTCCCTTAACCTCTGCTTTAAAATTTTCTTCCATAATTCAATACCAAAAAACAGTACAAGTACTCTTCACTTATTGACTAGTTAGATTCCCAAGAGCAGGTAGTTACGTGCTCCTCAGGCTACAAGAACAGTTAATAAGACTGCTCTCTTCCCTGCAACTCTCTCCTCTCTACTGTGACTCTCTACTTCAGGTAGGCTAGCTGTTTGGGGCCCTCCCAAACCACAGAGCGGAATAGGTCAGAATTTGCCATCAGGAGAGGTTTTGCCCTACCATGACTCACATGGAATTCTTGGTTCCAGAGAAATGTCTACCTACCTGAGACAGGTACCTGCTGGCCCTAACACTCTCAAGCACTCACCTGTACAAACCATAGCTTTCCGGGTCTACAACTAAGTGCCTCGCAGCATATGCTGTCTGTACCCCTCTGCCGCCCTCTCTCAGACCTCAGGCTTGTAGCCACAGCAAGGCTCCGGAGCACGCATATAGGTTAATGGCCCAAAGGCTTCTGATGCCTGGCCTTTCCCTGTTTCCACTTTGTCTTTAAATTTTATTTGTATCCAACACTAGGAAGAGGGGTAAAAAGGGAGGGATCACTTGTAGCTCATTCAGAACATATGACTTTAGGGAGCTATAAAGTAGAGTTTCTACTATTGTCATCAATGTGATTGTCAGATAATGACAATCTAAAAGTGAGGGATGAGACAAAGAAGGGAACATTGAACCAAGAACTAAAAGACCCTAGTCTTTCTAGACTCTTTAGTTAACGTATACCCCTGGGCAAGACACTGAGGACACACCTCAGCAGTTTCCTCGTCTTCAAATGGAGGCCATATAGTCCACAATATTATATGGATACTCTAAAATTACAACCAAGATAAATTCTTTAGCAAGGTGCTATGAAAACAGGGGCCAATCTATTATGAGCTGTCAGAGAACTAGAGATTGAGATTTTGCATTCTGTAAGGTCACGCACAATTCTATCCACTCAATATTACACCAGGGATGTCCTGCCTGTAAGAAATGACCCAAGAACAATTTTTTTTTTTGGCATCACTGCTCTCCGGTGGTGGGAGTAGGAGGTCCCGCCCCACTGCTGGAATTGAACCTCCGTCCCAGTGGGCCACAGTCCCGCGCACAACCACTATGCCACCGGGGCTCAGCCCAAGAACAATTTTTAAAATTCAGTTTCTACCCCATTTAAAAATCCTAGGGCTCTCACTTGCCTGTTAAACGGGACATCTTGAAGAATCCGGTCACTGCAAAGTGAGAGGAGGCAATTCTTCTGTAACTACAATTCAAAAGTAGAAAAACAAGAACAAATGAAATATTGCTTTATAGTAATTTTTTAAACAAAAAGTTTCTTTAAATAAAAAATAAAAAGGTTGAAGACTGCTAAAGCACCAGAAACTTCTTATAATTTACTTGGTTCATATACTACTCACCTATATACTGACTGAAATTAGACCCATATAAGTTTGCCTGAACATATTTTTCCTGTTCTTTCCATCAGACAAGAAATTTCATAAACCAGTAAATATCTGCTAATCTCCCTTCCTTCTAGTGGCCAATGAGGAGGTAGCTTTGCCTTTTGTGTCTTTGAGAACAGAGAATGGCTAAAACAATGGTTGACAATAATGTTTGGTGACATACAGTAGTAGGCAAAAGTTTTAAGCCAGCCTGATTTGATGATAGCTTAACTCTAACCTAAGGCACCTGGGACTAGTAATCTGCACAATGGTTTGGAAGTAGTTATTGACAAGATTTAGATTTGTCCTTTAAATAAATTTCAAATTAGAACCATTAAACAAGAGCAAATGAAAATATGAATCACTCATCAAGAGAATAAAAGCATGCCACTCTAATAGAATTTGAATAGTATTAGTCTGAGGAAGCAAAATAAGAACTTTTGAAGTGTGTGTGGATAGAGAAAAATATATAATCTTTTGGTTTGAAAAGTAGTCTTATTTTTATAGCTATATTATAAACCTTCCTGTGTACAGTCAGAAGATTTCCTGCCTAACAAAGAAAACTCTTTATATGATAGTCCAGTTACAGACACAAAGCAAACCTCAGAGTCATTGCATATATAAAGTTAATAAAGGAATTAAACCAAAACTCAACCTCACTACCCTTGAGTTAAGTCCCACTCAGAGTGGCCCTGTAGGGCAGAGCAAAACTGTTCCAGAGGATTTCTGAGACTGTAAATCTTTGTGGCAGCAGGAAGCTGTCTCCTTACGAGCACTTGGTTGAAACATTGAGATTAGCAACCTCAAGGCAAGCCATTGTGCCACCAGGGCAGCTGGTGAGTTCCCAGTTGTACCTGGCCCACTACACTGCATTATGTTCGCCCGTGTCAGCACGTGTGGACCTCAGCGCCGCTACAACAGCTAGAACTCACTAAGATGTTAAGTTTAATTGGCTAGAGTGATAACAAGACAATTTTCACTGGATCTACTACTTACCACATCTGAAAGCACCACAAGCAAATACAGAAATAGTGAAGGCAGAATTTGAGGGGTTATAATGAGAATGCAAGTATTCACAAATTTTCTAGTCTAGCCTTCTCTACATCAGCCCTCGAGGTGGAATTTGCAGGCCTCGTCCTTGACCCTCCCTTCCCCTCCTGTCACAGCCTTTGTCCTTTCTAGAATGCTAAGTATTTTCTTATTAGGGCCACTGTTTTCCCACTTTTCTCCCTGCTTTCCTTGAAAATGATGCCACCCACTTTTTCAAGATCGGAATCAGATGCCACTTCCTCCTGAAAGGCTTGCCTGCGACCTTAGCTCGCAGGATGAATCTCTCTCCGGTTTCTGTGGCATTCCGTTCAAACAGCAGAAGATAATTTATATACTGTTTAATACACCATGTAATTTTCTCACTAATCCATTGAGTCCCCAGGAGCTTTTTTGGGAGTCATTTAAAAATGCTTTAACTTATAAATATAGAAAAATATCTTTTAAATGTGTATGAGTTACAGGCTGTCTTTCTTGAACTTGTTGCTTTGTTGTTAGGGGTGGTGAAAGGCAGTTTTAACCCCTAGCAATCCTCCAGATGACAGAGTGAACCGCTGCCCAGTCCTGCGCCATCCTCCCCACTGTTACGCTGAAGCACACTGTTGCCACCACTGTGTCAGCCCATCTCATGGAGCTTCTTCCTCTTTTTCACTGCCCTCCTCCTTCCCAAGCACGATGGCCTTTTTCTAGGAACTGGCCTCTCCTGAAGGATGTGAACGGAAGTGTCATCGTACTTGTTTCTAAAGAGCATTCTGGTTGTACTTCTTTCAAGATAAATTTGTTTGTTCTTTTGAGAGCCCATGGGATTTTCAGTACTCTTCACTGGCAATGTAATTCAAATACATCAGTTCTTCGGTTTCCTAATTCAATGTCCAGCTTTCAGATGCATGTGAGGCAACTGATGAGTGAGGTGTACCTTATTTCTCCAAGTAACATTCTTGCCCTTCAGCACTTTAATTTTTTTTTCAGTTTTTTGGGGCATCACTGCTGTCCGGTGGTGGGAGTAGGAGGCCCAGCCCCACTGCTGGAATTGAACCTCCGTCCCAGTGGGCCAGAGTCCCGCGCACAACCACTGCGCCACCGGGGCTCAGCCCGCCCTGCAGCGGTTTAAAGTAGTTGTGTGCAGTGTAATTTACCCAATGCAATGCGTTGCTTCATCTTGTGACTGCTGCTTCCATCTAAGCAAGATGAAATCCTCAACAACTTCACTGTCTGCTCACCACGATGCTCTTTATTGGTTCAGTTAAGAGGATGTTGACTGTCTTTACACTGCGTTATAATCCGTACTGAAGGCTGCAATCCTCGATCTTCATAATCAAGTGCTTCAAGTCCTCCTATTTTCAGGAAGCAAAGTTGTGTCATCTGCATGAAAGTTCTCCATGCGCCACTGCTTGGACCGTGGGATGCAGACTTCGCCATGGGGCGTCTCAGCCTGGGGCTGCTTGATTGTTTGTTGCAATGTCAGGGGAAGGGGAGGGGGCGAGATGGATGTGGAGGGACGGGCTGGGACCCCATGAACCTCAGAGCCCCATTCGCTGGCGCTCACAGTTCCACTCTCTCCTTCCTTCTTAATGCTTCTTACGTCGTTCAATATTTTGCCCACAGAACCTTTCGTTATTGCAATTAGAGGCTTGAATTTTTTCTTGAGCCCTTTCAGCTTAAGGTATGCTGAGTGTGGGAGTCCTCAGAGGCTCCTGCTGCTACGGCTCTGCAGATGCCTTGCTTCTGCTGCACCCACATTCTGCCCCCCACCCCCAGCAGCACCAGGAGAGCCGGGTCACCAGGATGTCCAAGTATAAATGGGTCATACTAAGGAAGACACAGGGAGGGCACATGGAATAAGGAGAAGCACTTTTGTAGCCGGGTGGACCAGAAACTGAGCAGTGAGAGGTGAAGGAAGCACGGAACTGTGGCAGGTAGCTCAAGGAGCGGAACATGGAATCTGACCTGGTCTTCACATCCCTCCTGAATCAGTCCATCCGCACAGCCTGGCTGATCCCGGAGGAGCTGAGGGTCCCATGGAAAGCTCCTGGCGCCTCAATGAGTGTCACTGCGGAGTCCTGATCGGCCTCCACAGGGAGAAAACGGCTCTGGATCACAGTGAAGAGCTGGTGAGGATCTGAAGGAGCTACATGATGTCGCTCCCACCGAGATCTACCGGGACCAGAGGTGCAGTGTGCCACATGCCTGTGGACCTGCTGCCACGATCTTGGAGGGACTCCTTCCCTACTGGAATGAAAAGGTCACCCCGTGCTAAGTGGCAAAATCATCCAGATATCAGCCCACAGAAACGGCCACCGAGAGCTCCTGAAGCCTCGTGAAGGTATCTCCAGTACAGACTGGATGAAACCTGCATGCCCTGGGACCTCACCGGTTTCGGGGCAACCAAGAGGTGATCCAAGCAGTCATTAGTAAAGTAGAGGGTCAGGGAAAAGTAAAATCAGCCACAAAATAGTCTTTCCCGAGTGTGGCCTCTGACTAGATGCAGCAGCAGCAGCAGCAGGAGCAGCAGTGACCTCCCCACCTCTCTGTCAAATTTGCATTTTCCAGAGCTAGGTTGTCGAGTAGAGTTTGAACAGGTTAACTTATCTCTGTCCAACTAATGACTCTAGGATATCCAAGAGCTTACATCCAAAGACTATGAATTACTTCTTCTGTAAGCCCTGTTTGAATTAGTTACCAACCTAGGAGTGAGTGAGATTTGATCATGGTCGTAAGCTTCTGAGATGGGAGAGTACTAAGTGGCAGTGAAATTCAAGGTGTTCGCCGGTCAATCAATCACTGCCATCCAGTCACCGTGGCCACTCCGGCAAACTTGAGTATGCTATGGCAATGGACAAGTTTGCGTTGCTTTCCCTTGATTGTGTGTGAAGTGGCTCACCTCTGTATTTACCGAGGTTCTCTGGGATGACCCCACTGGGGAGTTATTCACTCTACTGAAATATCTATTTTATATTTTTAAATTTTTCTTTTTTTATTTAATAGAAGGAGATCTAAGTAAACGGATTAACTTTGGAGAAAAAGAATGGCTTAAAAAATTAGGACAGGGGCTGAGCCCCGGTGGCGTAGTGTTTGTGTGCGGGACTGCGGCCCACTGGGATGGAGGTTTGATTCCAGCTCCACGGAGCAAAGGCTGGGCCTCCTACTCCCACCACCTGAGGGCAGTGATGCCCAACAAACAAACAAACAAACAAAAAAACAACAAAAAAAGGACAGGACTGAGTCCCAGTGGTGCAGTGGTTGTGCGCGGGATTGCGGCCCACTGGGTTGGTGGTTCAAATTCAGCACCAGCTCTCCAGGAGCAAGGCTGGCCCTCCTAATCCCACCAGGCCAGTGATGCCCACACAAAAAAAGATAAGAACTTAGAAAAATATTAAAATAAGAGGCATAAAGAGATACTTGGATGGTTAAAACCAGGAGGTCACTGAATGGGAACATTACAGCTGGAGTTCCTCTAAAAGCCAACAACAAAGGGCCCTTAATTGCTCTGCATTTCAGGGACATCATTTGTCAGCCCTTCAGTAGAATTCCTGTTGGCCACTGGAATCAGCGGCACAGAGACAATCAGTGCTGTTTGGGCTCTGGTTTTGCTTCATGCTTTAATCTCTGGAACCTTATACTGGTTTAGAAATAGAGTTCTGTGGCTGAGAGCAAATAGATGTGTGTGTGTGTGTGTGTGTGTGTTCTTTCATTTTGTTTTTCTAACTCTAGGTCTTTGTGCATTTCATTTTAATACTGTTTTTTGTTTGTTTGTTTGTTTGTTTGTGCATCACTGCCCTCAGGTGGTGGGAGTAGGAGGCCAAGCCTTTGCTCCGTGGAGCTGGAATTGAACCTCCATCCCAGTGGGACGCGGTCCTGCGCGCAACCACTACGCCACCGGGGCTCAGCCTCTCTGCTTTGTTTCTCAAGGTGCGCTTTGAAAATTTCTGTTCAGTTCTATGACTTCATCATTTCTTCTTTTTGCCTTTGCTACTCAAAGATTTAGGAGTTTGAGAGTCTCTTCTGAAATCCACTTTAATCCTTTCTTGACAACTTCAAGCTTTTCTTTATCTACTGGTGCCGTTGTGAGGATTCTTGTTCTCGTTGCATTCAGTTACAATTCGTATGAAAGGCCGTGGTAGTCTTTATCTCATCAATAAGTGCTTCACGTCCTCTTGACTTACAGCAAGCACGGTCCTGACATCACAGGTTGTTAGTGAGACATCCTCCAGCCCTAACTCTGTCCCTCATGAGTCCCGCTCCTGGGGTTGCTTGCACGGCACACAGCTTAAGGATGGAGAAAAGATATAAACCTGACACACACTTTCCTGATGCTATACCATACACCACCCACTTTTTCAAACAACTGTCTATGATAGGTTTTCCCTGTGAGCACATTGAAGTGATTGAAATTTCCATTCTTTGCCATCTTGACCATAGTTTGTGATGACCCACACGTCAAATACCTTTACATAAATAGTTAAACAAAAGGCAACATCTTTCTGGTACTGTTTTCATATCTAACGTCAGCCATGATATACTCTGTGTCAGGTGAAGTATCATTTCATGCTCATATTTTGGCTATCCTGGACTTGTTTTAATTTTCTTCATCCCAAACTTGCACAGGAGCAATTGATAATCTGGTTCCACAGTCAGCCCCTGGCCGAGTTCTAGCTGATGATTCTGAGCTTCGTGATAATGATTCCGAGCTTCTTCAAAATGTCTTCCCCCTTATGTGCAAACTTGATTTGTGTATTCCACCTGGCAGGGTCCACATGTATAGTTACAGTTTTGTTGCTGAAATAAAGGCATTTGCTGTGAAGAAGTCCGGTCTTGCAAAATTCTGTCATGTGATCTCCAGTTTAGTGTCTATCACCAAGGCTATTACTATTGATCCTTCTTCTTTGTTCCCAACTTTCCCATTCCAATCACCAGTAGGTCTCCATGTATACCAGCAGTTCTCAACCTGGGGGTCACGACTCACAGGGATCGCCTAAGATCATTGGAAAACACATACATACTTCACAATATATAATTACATATTGTGATTAATCACTATGCTTTAATTGTGGTTTTGTTCACTTTGTAACCATGAAAGCACATCATGCATACCAGATATTTATGACTATGATATTTACGTTATGATTCACAACAGTAGCAAAATTACAGTTATGAAGGAGCAACAAAAATAATTTTATGGTTGGGGGTCACCACAATATGAAGAACTGTATAAAAGTATCACAGCATGAGGAAAGTTGAGAACCAGTGATGTATACAGACTGCACGCTTGATTAATTTTACACTGAACAAGTTGGTAGATTTACTCTATTTCTTCATTATTGGTTTTAGTGGTTAATGTATGAATTTGAGTCACAGTTGTATTAACTGATCTTCCTTGAAGATGCCTAAATATTATCCTATTATAGGCAGTAAATCACACTTTAAGATACCTGTTTTCTGTTTAAGTTGGGATTTAAAAAAAATAGTAAATAAAATAAAAAATACATAAATTTTAAGAAGTTGGGATTTAATACATCATATCATTCCATATTTCAATCATGTCAAGTAGAATTGTACAATTACTACCACAATCAGTTTCCAAACATTCTTTTTCTCCCTTCCCCCCCAAGCCCCATTCTTTTTCTATGTGGACTCTTGTCATCATCTC
>PVJH01033374.1:0-21632 GCA_004026705.1 Nesogale talazaci
ACTGTTGCCTGGCTCATCTTGGTACAGTGGCGCTGTGTATTCTTTCCCTCTTCTTTTCTTGCTTCCTGCACCTTGCAAAATTCAATTTAATAGGATCTTTCAATATTGCAGCATGGGGCTTGAATTTCTTCTTAATTTCCTTTGCCGCCTGCCCTGCACAGCCAGATTGGTGATCGTGCTACAGAGGCATGACAGTACCTAGTTCTTGCCCCTCAGAATGTTGGTCCCAGAACGTTCTCGGGATCTCGGATGACTCACCACCTGCTCCTAGCCCTCCCTCCATCCCTCCACCTAGGCCAGAAGTCCCTTCTATTTTGTTCCAATTTCTTTCAAGAGCACTCACTTCTCTGTGTCACAGTTCCTGTGTCCCCCATAGCAGTGTGGGGGTTGTGAGCACAGGGGCTGTTTGTGGGGTCAGTTCCCAGAGCTGGAACTCACAAGGAACGAACGAGGGCAAGTGGTTCTCAACCTTGCTAATGCGACAACCCCTGAATCGTTTCTCATGTGGTGGGGACCGCTACCCATAAAATTATATTCATTGCTACTTCATCACTGTCATTTTGCTACTGCTATCAATCAGGTGACCCTGGGAAAGGGTCGGTTGACCCCCCACCCCCAGTTGTCACGACCCACAGGCTGAGAACCTCCCACCCATCCAGGGAAAGCAGAGTTCTGAAAGTCATTAGGTCAGTTACTGAAAAAAAATAAAGCAACGGGCAGCACACATTCCAAAGCACTGGAGTTTTTCGTGACCATAAAATGGGCGGTGGCAAACGTGAAACTGCCTGAGTTTGTCCCACATCTGTGGCCCAAGAGGCCGATTTCAGTGGTGGCTTGGGTGAGTGGCTGACAGGGACTGCAGGGGTTGGGGATCCCAGCACACAAGGGAAAGGGCGTTGCCACGTGGGCCATTCACCTTTGCCATGGGCGTTGGGGCGCCAGGTGCCAATGGGCAGCTGCTCACTGTCCAGGGATGGGGTTTCAGAGAATATAAAGCGAAACGGGTGGCCTTAACCCACGGAGCAGCTGTGGGAGACACAGGCTGGCCCTGGGCGAGCAGGGCAGAGAATGGCGGAGCCCTACTCCTTCCCGCTGCTGGTGCAGGGGTCCTGGGGCGCCGACCCCCCCAGGAACCTGCGCAACAAGTTGCTGGTGTACTTCCAGAGCCCCAAGCGATCAGGGGGCGGCGACTGTGTGATCCAAGTGGAGCCTGGGATCCCTTCTGCCTTCCGGGCCATCTTCACCCAGCAGGATGGTGAGACGGGCCCAGGAGGGGGGAGAGAGTGGTGCAGGGCTGAGGTGCTTCCTCAGGAGTTTGCAGGGAGGAGTCCTGGCGCTGGCAGAGGGAGAGCAAGTCCCCTGTGGACCACAGCCAAGCGGACCTGGAGATCCCGGGTCACCTGCTGTGAAGCGCTCTGGGGTTCCTGGTTCAGTAGTGGTGGCTCCGGAGCAGTGGGTGGGTCTGGTTGGGGAGACCCCCTCCTCTTGGCACTGGGGACCTGTGGCTGAGCCTGGGCCGGTCCCATGTGCCACGCACAGAGCCCGGTTTCATCCCACAGCCCTTCCTCTTCGTCCCTGAGACCCTGTTCCTGAAAGGCGTTCAGAAACCCGTAGCTCACGAGGATTCCCCTCTAAGGTGATGAAAATTCTGGAGCCCTGGTGGCGCAGTGGGTTAGGCGTGTGCTGCTCACTCCTGGGTCGGCAGTTTGAAACCAGCCGCTGCCGATGGCTAGAAAGACAGGGCTTTCTATTCCCGTAACAAGTCTCAGCCAGGAGAGCCAACGGAGCAGTTCTAGGCCGCCCTGAGCGGCATCCACTAGCTAGTTTAGGTTGAGAGGTTCTGGGCCTTTGTGGAGAGGGACCGAGGGACAGAGACACACTGTCAGGTGTGAGCACAGAGAGGCTGTTCTGTTGGAGAAGACAGGCGACAGTGCAGTCCATCAGCACACAAAGACTGGGAGCATTGGACTTGATCTTGGGCTGAGTCTTCACGCTTTGTTGGGAAGGTTCACCACTAGCAGGTCACTGCTGGGTTCTCGCTGCCGCTCTAGATGGGTCCTTTTCATGAAGTGGGGAGGGCACAAGCCCAAGTAGTTAAGAACTCTCTTAAAAATCCAAGCCCCTCCCTCCACCCCACTCCTTCGGACTTCACAAACAAGCAGTGGTCATCTGTCGAGATAATCTTTGCAGCTGCACCCCTGTGGGTGGATGTGGAGAAATTTTTCGGGCCAGATGAGCCCTGGAAGATCCCAGGCAGGAGTCTGAAGTGTTAACAGATAAAGTATTTATAAGAGAGGGCACCGAGTTAGGTTCCCTTCGAGGAAAGGTGGGAGAGGGAGGAAGGAGACCAGCCTGGCACAGATGCCTTAATGAAAGCAAAGTACACACTGGCCAATTGACAAAGGAATGCTCTCTGGACAGCTGTGAGTCATTTGCCCCAGGTGTGGCTTTTTTTTTTTCCACCAGGGGATTTCCCCGTTGCCTGTGGACCTAGCCTTCCTTCCTTGGAACCCACTGGCCTCAGTCCTCCTTGAAGTGGGAGCATAGATCCCCTGGAGAGCAGGTTAAAAGCCCTGGCACCTGTCCAGCCCTGTTTATGTGCTGTGTGACGTGTCCCAGGACCTTGGTGCACTGCCCTATGTGGTAATCCCTATTGTTTGTTGACTGACAGCCCCCAGGAGAACACAGAGAGAAAGGATTTTAGAAACTACAAACAGCGCAGTGGTGTAAGCCGCCCCGAATATAATTTTGTAATGATACAATAATTACACGCTAGTCCTCTACAGCTAAGTTGATTTTGTAGCTTTTCTGCCTGTCTTTTCTTCCTCCTATGTTCTCAGCTCATCATCCCCTTTCTCCTTGGTTGTTCCAATTCACCCTCTAGGTGAGCACCCTACTTCATCATACCAACTTCACATTTACTTAAGCACAAAACCTGTGAAGGTTAAACTTCACGCGACTTTAGAAAGTCCCTATTCACTTTTGGTTTCCTAGACAAGGATCCAGTTCTTGATACCAAGAAACCAAATGGTACCAAGCATTTACTGAAGAGCACAATGAATGAGTGGTCATTGCAGACCCAGGATGTGTACTTTCCTCTTGAGGTCTAGTTTGCAGAGGACAACCTCCCCATCCCACTAAGAGTGGTCTTTATGGATGCAGGCCACCCATTACCATTATGTACAGCTCAATTTCATCCATGCCATCACTGTGATGTGTACAGAACAAGCATGAGCCTCAAATAGCATTTCTCTGTAGAAATTAGAGAGGAGCAGGCAGGAAGTAATATGAAGTGGGATCATTTTATATCGCTCACTGGATTTCTGGAAATTTTGGTTGTAAATTGTGGGAGACCAGCCTCCCCACAACTGAACGAGTCCAAGGAGCATTGGTGAGTTTCAAGAGTAAATTAAAGAGACATCAGACAAGATAAGGCATGCAAGGTTCACCAGAACCAGAATGATACCATCCTTTATTGACTAAGAGACTTCTATAATCTCGGGCAAGCAAGCCACCGTAAGCTCATAAATAACAGAGGTTGTATTAAAACACATGTAACGTGAGGGGGGGCAGAGCTAGGGGTATACATGTAACAGGAAGGGAAGACACTAGAGCATACACGTGACAGGAAGGCATGCACGTGACAAGATGGGCTGACTCTAGAGTCAAGATGGCAGCCTAACCGTGGTCATCCCTGAGTTGGCTTGTCCTTACATGGCTTTGAGCTCTTCTCAAGGGCAGCAATTTATGATCCTCATCAGAGGAAGTGGGTGGGACAGGCTACATGGTCTGATTGCTTTTGATGGCAGACAACCTTCAGGCTGAGAGCCTTTAAGCACTTGACCTTCAAGCATATGGTGGAGCAGTCTTGTGCTTACAAGGAGCAGCTTAAACTTGGCATGATTATGGGGAATCACTTTCACTTAGGAGAATGGGACTGGAATGCACCTCCACCTTACAAACGTGAAGGTTCCCTCCACGGGTGCCCTGACCTCCCAGACCCCTTACCTCATGAGTTTTGAGAGTTTGACATTCTCTTCCCAGTTCTGTTTCCAACATAAGTTGATTTATAGCATTTTAATACTCTTGGTAACTTTGTTGATATATTTTTGCTTTCCCGTGGGTTGTTTGTGTTCTCTGAGTTCATAATCCATTGCCCTTCAAGAGTCCATGGGCAATCATCTGGTCACCATGACAAAGAATGAAATCTGGAATTCTTCTCAGTCCATTGCTCAATGGGTCACCCTGTCCTTAACTTCTTTGTTCTATCTGACGATGTGTGTGGACCACACCGGCTCCTTGAAACTCACTCATACCCTCAACCTCTCCCAAGATACACTGATTCTCCTCTCTCCCCTCTCTGCCTGTTTCTTATTCTTTGAATTTACCCCACATAGCTCTGAAGGATATTAAGAGACAGATTCACAGACCTGTGCATTGGGCATTATTATCCACTCTCAAAGTGAAACTGCAATACTTCCTCGTGGTCGTACAGTGACAGAGGTCTTTCCAGTCTCCTGTCCCCTGTCCTGATTTCTCACAATAGCCCACCTGTCCAAGGTGCTCCTTCGTCTGTTATAAAATACCAGCCATTCCACCTGTTCTTCTCCGCTTACTCCCATCTACACGATTCTGAGGCACACACCTTGACAGTCGGTCAAGTAATTTAATGAAATAGTTTCCTAACTGGCTCTTGGTCCCACCAATCCATTTTGTTCTTGGCCATCCAACTTACCTTCCTAAACCGTGCTTTCACCCTGCCAGGCCTCAGCACCTGGTCTTTGCTGGCTTTCATTCTTTCACTAAAATTCACTTCCATTTTGAGTGTCAGGGACTGTACTTGTTGGTTTTAAACAAAGTGTTTCTTCAATTCAGCCTGCAGAACACTCCTACGGAGTCGTCGTCATGACCCTTAGCTCTAGACAAGAAGACTGGGGCAAAGGCAGCCAGGAGCTTGCTCACCGTTGCAAAACAAATCAAGGGATGGAATTCAGAGTCACGTCTGTGAAATGGCTTATCTTTTCGCTACAATAACACCTTTAGGGGGAATTGATTGAAGTGATAACATCTGTGAAAACTATTTTCCCTGTGCTTTTCGTTGTTGGAACTTTAGTTCGGCAGAGAGTTCTGGAGAAAGAGAACCATGAGTTGGTATGGCCAGAGAAAGGAACATTCAGCTTAACTGTCCAGCTGCCCAGGTCTCCAGATCAAACCCAGGATGATTCTAGAAGGCGAATTCCAAAAAAGGTAAGATGGACTCCGGCTGCTGGGTGGGGCTGAGAGTGTGACACAGCTTTCTCATGCAGTCCCCAGGACATGTGTCTGATAAGACTGTGCTAGACAGCACCTCTCTGTGGAAATTAGTACACAGCAAACAGGGAGCAGCAGGATGCTGGATCTTCTCTTTATATCGTCCACTGAGTTTCTGCAAGGCTGAGTGTGAGTTAATTTATAATATGTCAACACCTGGCTTCATATGTATACATTTAATTTGGCTGTGAGTTGGCTCTGAAAGAGTATGGCAGTTCATTTCTTTTTTTAAAAAATCATTTTGGGCTGATCCCCGGTGGCGCAGTGGTTGAGTGTGGGACTGTGGCCTACTGGCTTGGAGGTTCAAATCCAGCAGCAGCTCTCCAGGAGCAAGGCTGGGCCTTCCACTCCCACCAGAGGGCAGTGGTGCCCCCCCCAATTTTTTTTAAAAAACTATTTTATTAGGACCTTTTTCAGTTATTATAACATCTCATACATCAACTGTACCAAGCATATTTGAACATATGTTACCATCATCATTTTCTAAACATTGTTTAAATTGAAGGCTTGGACAAATCTTATCGCAAAGCATACATTCATGTATGTGTCAGCAAATTCATACATTTCCTGCCATCATCATTTTCAAAACATTTGTTTTCTACTTGAGTCCTTGGTATCAGCTCCTCATAATTTCCCTCCCTGCCAGCTTCCCTTTCCCTCATGAACCCTTGATAATTTATAAAACATTATTATTTTATCCTATCGTACCCTGTCCGATGTGTTCCTTCACCTGCTTCCCTGTTGTCTGTACCCCAGGAAGGAAGTTAGATGTAGATCCTTATAATCAGTTTCCCCTTTCTACCCCTCCCTTCCCTCTACCTCTGGGTATCACCACTCACATCACTAATCCTGAAGGATCGTCTGTCATGAATTCCCCATGTTTCTGGTTCCCATCTGTACCACTGTACATCTTCTGGTCTAATCAGATTTTTAAGGTAGAATTCAGCTCATGAGAGTGGGAGAGAGGAAGCATTTAAGACCTAGAGGAGGGCTGATCCCTGGTGGTGTAGTGGTTGTGCGCAGGACTACGGCCCACAGGGCTGGAGGTTCAATTCCGGCTCCCAGGAGCAAAGGCTGGGCCTCCTACTCCCACCACCAGAGGGCAGTGATGCCTAAATAAAATAAAATAAAATAAAATAATTAAAAAAAAAAAGACCTAGAGGAAAGTTGCATATTTCATGTTGCTACACTCTATCTTGACTGGCTCATCTCCTCCCCCTGACCCTTCTGTAAGGGAATGTTGCTTCACCTATAGATGGGTTTTGGGTCCCCAATCTGTACTGCCCCTCATTTATAATGATATAATTTTTAGTTCTTTGATGCCTGACACCAGATCCCTTTGACACCTCGGGGTCACATAAGCTGGTGTGCTGCTTCCATATAGGCTTTGTTGCTTCTGAGCGAGATGTTCACTTATTTACTTTCAAACCTTTAAGACCCCAGATGCTATATCTTTTGATAGCCTGGCACCATCAGTTTTCTTCATCACTTTTGCTTATGCACACATTTGTCTTCAGTGATCGTGTTGAGATGGTGAGCATCAGGTTAACATCCTTATTTTAATGAGTCAGATGGGATTGTGAATTAAATGAGATGACCCCTATAAAACACATAAATTACTTTAGGACATTCAATAAATGTTAAGTAGAGAGAACCACATGTTAGAAGGATTGAGGTCTTATCCTAACCCTTGGTAGTAGTTGGAGTATCTGTTGCGGCCATTTCATTTTTACCAATGATGTTTGTGACCAGGACCTGGATATGCCATAAAAATAACCTGAGATGCGTTCAACAACACGATGGCCAGAGTTTTTCATAGGCTCTGTCACCTTATTCCTCCACTAGCCCCAGGGGCATGTACTTCATGTATAATGTGTTACTAGAAACTTATTAATGCTCCCTTATGTGGTTTGGATTTTAGGAATCCAAGCCTCAAGAAGATGCCAAAGAAGCAGGTAAGTCTCAGTTGAGCTGGTCCTGACAGTCCTGAAACAGGTGTGTTGGTATTAAAGTAAGCACGTGTGGAGGTCACGCCTCCCTTCCTGACCTCCGCAGGCAGGGTTTCCTCAGTGAGGAGGCATCTTAGGCAGTTCATCTACATGTCTGGATCCAGCTGTGCAGAGAGAGGGAGGACACTGGGGGAGTTCCTGAAGTCTCAGGAGTTGAGAACAGGAGAGTAGAGCCGATTTTCAATGGGGTTAGGAGACATCCTGCAGTTGAGGACAGTTTCAGTAAGTGCCTGGTGATGAATGATCTTGAAAGTCCCTCCCGTCCAGCTAAGACGGAGAAACAAGAACCTGTGTAACAGATTGGGGTGCTGGATTGGCTAAGCCGGCTAACACTGTTTCTGGGCAGTGCTTCCCTCTGTTGTGCTTATGGCTGCTATGCCCAACAGCATCCAACAACAACAACAATATGGAGGTGCCCTTTTTGCATGATTTTCTTAAGAAGGCCCAGATTCTTAGAAGAATCACTATACTCTAGTCTTCAGATCTGGGGATGGGTTAGCTAGAGTCCGGTGTTTGTTGTTGCAGTTCCTGACACCTTCTCTTCCTTTTCAAATGACCACTTCAGTTCAAATAGAAAAATATAGAAGCCACACATGGATTTTATGCTTGTATGCTTATTCCTGTACTCTTTCCACAAATCTAGGGATCCATGTTTCTCGTGGCTTCATAGATTTTAACTTGATTCTGTTTTAACTTATGTTTTTAGAGTCATTTCAGATTTCCTTACAATCTCAAAATGTATCGTCAGAGAGGCATACAGCTCCTCCCCTCTAATGTCCTTCCCTTTGTCCTAGAGATTTTGAACATCCTAATCTGATTTTATGTATCCTTATTTTAATGATAGTAATCAAATGCTCTGAAAGTTAAAGCTATGTTTTATTTTTAATTAAATAAAGCTAAAGAGTCCTTCAATATCTGCTTTTCCACCTCCAAACCATTTTAGTAGGACATCAAGATATGATCCCCCTCACTAGTTCAGTCATATCGAGCAATCTTGTACAATCCCTACCACAATCAGTTTCAAAGTGTTTTCTACCTTTTTGTATCCTTGATGCCGTTAGGCTCCTCCACTCGCTTCCCCTGCTACACCCCTAGGAGATCTATTACCTCTATAGATTCACCCATCCTGGGTTCATGTACAACCTCCCCCAAGAGAAAAATACAAAACAGAATCAAGAAGACTACCAAAAATAACAGACACAACATAAATAAAACGAAATTAAAACAAACAAACCAAATAGCAGATCAAGCTCAAAGTGTATCAAAAGGGAGGTCAAACGACAGTTTTAACCATTCAAGACAGATCTATCATTTTAATCTACTATGATCATTTCTATAATACTGTCTGTCTGATACCAAGTTATTCTCTTCCCTCAGTTATGGTCAGAGGAAAATCAAGGTGAAGCTTATTCCATTTGTAGATCCTGCAAATGTAGTTTGGGATTCCACTGTCCTCCATAGCCTTCTATAAATAAGAATTTCACAATTTAAGATCTGATATCATTCCCTCCTTTGAATTTGGATTATATAGCTTACAATCCTAGGATCACAGATGTTCAGTGCTTCTTCCATGTAGGTTTGTATGATGTTTCTTAGATGGCTGCTTGTTTGAAAACAAGTCCCCGAGACATAGGGACCCCATACATGGTTTGAAACACCACTCGGTCCTGCCCCACAGTCACACTCCCTGCTCATGCTGTGTCAGTTTATGGCAGCCATAATGTTGGTCCATCTCCTGGAGGGCCCTCTTCTTTCTCACTGACCTTGTACTTGGCCAAGCGTGATGTCCTTTTCCCGGTTCCCTCCTGATAGTGTGTTCAACTCAGGATGGTCAAATGAAGGTGTCTTCTCAGGAACATTCTGGTGAGACTTCTTGCAAGACAGATGTGTTTCTTCTTCTGGTAGTCTGTTATTTTCAACAATCAATTGAATTCAGGTCAGGGGGGTTTTATTTATGCATTCACATAGTTCACTGGAAATCTAGAGAACAATCCAGGCTATGACGCTTCACAATTATGTCTAGTGGTTCTAATGTTCACATGAGATCAGGCATGTGCAGGGTGGTATGACCATGGACATATTTTAATGCTTAAAGACAGTGACATCAAGATTTTAGAGCTATAAAGATCTTGTCAAAATACCATTGGCTTTAAAAACTTTTACCATTGGCTTTTTTTGGGGAGGATGGGGGCATCACTGCTCTCTGGTGGTGGGAGTAGGAGGCCCAGTCCCACTTTACCATTGGCTTTAGTAGTTTGTGCTGACATTTGAATGCATAGCTGTATTAGCTTCTCTTCCTTATTGGTATAGAGACCTGATTCTTCCCCCAACGGCATTGCACTCCAAGAATAGATCTTGAGATGTTGTTTTTGGAGATGTATGTGATGCCACTCCTCTTGAATTGATTTTCCTGCCACAGTAAACCATTGATTGTCTCATTCAAAATGGCCAATAGCACTAATGTGATTGTCATCCATTCCATTTAATTTTTCAAAGATTCACACTTTATATAATCCATGTTCTGATAATTGATAAATATTTGCAGCTGTTTCTTCTGTCTCACCAGCTAACGCTGATTCTAAAAGCTTTGGTCCATCTGTATCATTAATGTTGATCCCACTAAAGAGTGTTCTTATGGCATATTTTGAAAACCTCTCATCTGAAGGGGCTCATCTCTCAGCACTGTTTCATACAATGTTCCATTGCCATTCATAAAGTTTTCAAAGACTACTCGCTCAGAAATAGATGCCTATTCCCTCTTTATAATCTGTTCTTAGTCCAGAAAGTCTGCTGAAACTGTCCACTGTGTGTGACCCTGATGAACTTTCCATACTGAAGTCTGCAAACTTTGCTCTTCATAGTGCTTCAAATCCTATCTCACAACAGAGACACTGAAATTAATGAGATAACAGCAGAACACTAGGAAGAACTGTACTCTAACAAGTTTGAGAACCTAGGAGTAATGAACACATTTCTAGAAACACATCACCACACTGAAACTAACACACACACACGTGCGCGCACGCACGTGTACCCAAGTCAGATGTATACCAATTAGTCAAGGGTGGTTCAACAGTAGAAAAACAACAAACAGAATCCTCCACATAAATAAAACAAAGGAAAAGACCACGTAATCACAAAAGGTATTTGACAAGATCTGAAAGCCATTCTTGATAAAGCACACTTAGCAAAATAGGAAGATAATGGGATTTGTGAAACACAGTTAAGGATGTATATTTAAAGCCAATGACACAATGAAGAATTTATGTTTAGTAGCTTTCCTGAAAGAGTTCTATTTCAATCCATGTTATCTGTGGATTTCCTTGTTCTACACCCTTCCTCTTGGACTCCTCTTACTTGCCTAAAAACTAAAGGGAAAAAAGGAATTGTTTGAAAGAGTGAGAAGAGGGGACGGAAACACACACACACACACACACACACACTTCAATTGAAGGGTTGTCCTAGTAAATGTTCAGGGTGGAAGTTGTGGGATGGACCGATGATGCAGCCCAGTGCAGAGCCCCAGCCTTGATGTCTGGACATCCTGAATCAGAGGTGCTGGGGCTGGGCTCTCAGGAGGCGTTAGGATCATGTTGGTTACAAACCCTTTCAGCCAGGGACAAGACCGAGACAATTATATGAATCTTACCTTGGGTTTTGATAGTCTACATAACCGGTTTAGGTCTAATCGTTCCAAGTCTCAGTTTCCTTATTTTTAAAATATGGATGATAACAGTCGAGTCTGTACCTCACGGGCTGTGTGCATGAGCGTTAACTAAACTAGTGCAAAGTACAACAGTAAGGAAAAGAGTATTGCTCCTAGGATTCTCGCAGAAACCACGTTTGAACATGTCTGCATGATCAGTGGATGGCTGGACACAAAGCCTCTCTGTAGTTCATTTGTCTTAGTCTCATTTCGGTGCCTTCTGAAAAGGCCCAGCCCACACAGCGGTGCCGTAAGTCCCCAGTTGGGTCTGTTAAGTTCAAGATAAAGAAGTCAACCTGGAAGATTATGGCAATATTTTATGGGATCCCAAGGGGTACTCTTGGTGTTTTCTTGAAGAACATAGAATGAAGAAGTTCTGTGGAAATGGAATAACGCAACTGTGAGCAAAGCTCCAGGAAAATGGTGCCGTGCGGTTCTTTCCCAGGCAACAAGGCAACTGCCCATTCTTTGAAGACTGCGAGGCCTGCCCTAAGGGAAGCACATTTGAAACCTTACCCGATCCACCTCCTCACCCTGTGCTTGTCCCCTCAAAGAACATAGAAAAGGAATACAGTTTGATTCCTTGACAGGGGCCCAAACTGGTGTTTTGACATAGTGTAAATTGAAGAGGGAAGGATCTGAGAAATGGGAACTCTGCTTTAGAAGTGTACAGATCTAGGTGGGACGGGTATAGATAAATAATGGCTTCACATTTTGATATTTTTGTTCCATGAAAGCTTCTATGGTTTTGTAACAGTGCCTTTTTACTTATCCTTATATGCAGAGAAGTGTCTGACACTTGGTAAGCTACAGTAATTATTACACTTTTCCCCCTTAAAGGTCTCCATGGAATCACCTGTGAAGGCTAAAATTGTGGGACTGTATAAGAAGAAAAAAATCATGATAATTAGATTGCTTTGCTTTGAGTATCAATATATTCTTTATTCTGGGGGAAACATTATCCCCAGGCTTATCACCAAGCACATCTATTTCTTATTATAGTGGTGATATATAGGTGATATCAGAAAGGAAAAAATAAGCTTCACTTAACAGAATTTCACTATAGAACAATTTTGTTTGTACTTGAAAATAACGATTCTAGTAAGCCAGGGATACGCACTGCCATGGAGCTGATTCCTACCCGAGAGAGACACTAGGACAGAGGAGAACTGCCCCCGTGGGTGTCCAAGGCTATAAATCTTGACAAAAGCTGCCCGCCTCTTCTTTTTCCTGCAGAGAAGCAGTGCTTGAACCTCCGACCCTTCAGCTAGCAGTTGATGCACAGGGCTCCTTAAATAAGTCATAATCAAACCAAGCCCACTGCCCTCGAACCAATGTTCACTCATAGCAATGGCCCTGTGGGATTCTGAGACTCTCACTGGTTAGGGGAATAGAAACCCAGTCCACTTCTCAAGGTGGTTTTGAACCGCCAACCCAGCAGGTCACAGCCCAACTCATAACCCCTACACCACCCGGGCTCCTGTAAGTAAGGGGCACCAGTGCACGATGAGAAGCCCTGGAGACACAGCGGTTAGCAATCAGCTGCTAACCAAAAGGCAGTGATCTGAAGGCTCTGGCCACTCTACTGGACAAAGATGCGGCAATCTGATTCCGTAAAGTTCAACAGCCCTGGAAACCCTTGGGGGCAGTGCTACTGTCTTCTACAGGGCTGCTCTGTGTTAGATTTGACCTGATAGCAATGGCTTTGACTTTACAAGGTGCTATTCTTTTGGTGCAGTGTTAGTAAATGTAAATTGATATTTGAATACATTGGGAGTTGTGTCATTATCTAATAAAATTCATAAACTTAAGAATCCCCCCTTTTGGAACAAGAAAGCTCCTATTGATTTGAAATATATCACATTGAGATTAGTTTATTTTCATTTCTTTCCTTTCAAGTGGTGGGCACCATCCTGGCCAAGAAACGTATCTTCAATAACAAGCAACTCTCCATATCCCCATCCTATCATTCTTTGGGCACGCCATTGAACGGCAAGGAGAAGCCCATGATCAAGCTTCCAGCATCATTGGAAAAGTCAGTGCCTCGTCCTCTCTGGAAGTTCTTCCTGAGAAATAAGCATCTTCTTGAGGAGATAGACAATGAGATAGGGCGCTATCATTGTGAGCTAACGTGGGCCTCATCCAGTGGTATCGTCACCATCAGGCCTGCAGCCTCCTTAGTCAATCAAGGAAGACCAAGAATCGCTACTTGGAGTGAAGATGTTTCCACAGCATTCTCTGCCATCGTAGCTCAATATCAAGTGATCACAATGCACGTGGACCCCCAAATATGGGATGCCATCAAACATGTCTGTGAAGATGACAAGGTTTTGATTGAGCATGATGAAGTTGGAGAGACGGTCACCCTTGTAGGGAACTCAGAGGCTGTACGATGTCTCGAGCTACAGATCAAGATATTAATAGAATGCACCATTGGAAAAGTGAGAAAGGAAGAGCAGAGCCTGAAGGAGAAAATGGCCATGTCTCCAGACAAATATTCCCTTTTGTGTCTCAGTGGTTTACTGAAGAATCTACAAGAAAACTGTCCCGAGGTGGAGATTTCCTATGACACTAGCACTGGCCACATGATCCTGAAAGGGCTGCAAGTCGACGTGTATAAAATGAAGTGTGACATTCAAAAGCAGGTGCACTCCATGTTTCAGAAAAGCCTGCAGGTTCCCGGGGAGGTTTTCCAGTTTCTGAAGCAGATCGGCTGTGAAGAATTCTCGAAGTCTGTTTTCATAGCAAAGGGAATCCTAGCTATCTGTGAACTGGAGCAAGAAGCTGTGCTCCTAACCAGCTGTTCCCTTCAAGGTCAAGTAGACGCTGAACGAGAAGTGGGCAGAGCCTTGCTTTATAAACGCATCGAAATTGAGGACAGGGAAGTTCTCAAAGATAAGAAATGGGAAGGGCTTATTCACAGTTTGTATAAGAAACATAATTCCTCTTCAAAGACCATGACCATCGATGAGGTAGCTTCCGACACCCAAGCTGCGGTCATCATAGCGGGCTTTGTGAGAGAGGTAAACGAAACCTATGGCTTGCTTTTTGACTTTGTAGAAGAAAACACAAAAATAGAGAGATCAATTAAACTTAAGTCTTCATTGATTGTTCGGTATCTATGGTCAAAAAAGAAGGTGATCTGGTCAAAAATGAAGGAGACAAAAAACATGCAGGTAATTTTCAAAGTGGGCAATAAGGAAAAGAGCATCTTACTAATTGGCTCAAAGACCAAAGTCCTGGAAGGAATAAAGGCTATCAATGAAATCCAGAATTCAGTCTGTCTGAAAAGCGTCAGCATCGACACGCCAGCAGCCCGCCATTTCTTCCGGGATAAGGACCGGTATTATAAAAGTGAGACCAAGAGACGCTTCGGTTGTATTATCAAACTACAGAAAGATGAGAAGAAGGGTGGTGTCCACGCGGGTGGGCAGCAGTGCTGCGCTAAGGCACTCTTGGCTCCTGGGATCTCTCTGCTGGTTCAGCGGGGCTACTTGACCCAGTTTCCTGTGGATGTGGTGGTGAATGAAGCCAGCCAGAGCGTCAAGCACAATACAGGCCTGGCCAGTCCTCTTTCCAAAGCTGCGGGCTCTGACTTCCAATCTGACTCTGATTGGCCAGTGAAGGCCGAGGGCTGCGTCCCACAAGGCAGTGCGGTCATCTCCGGAGCGGGAAAGCTCCCATGCCAGCACGTGATCCATGCGGTGGGGCCTGTGTGGACCCCGCATGATATCCCGTGGTGTCTGCACCTGCTAAGGAAAGTCGTGGATGAAAGTCTTAGTCTGGCTGAAAACCACAAGGCCCAGTCCATCGCTATCCCAGCCATCAGTTCGGGATCTCTTGGCTTTCCTTTGGATGAATGTGTGAAGACCATTGTTCTTGCCATCAAGGAAAACTTCCACCACCACAGGCATGGACGCTCTTTGAAAGAGATTTATCTTGTGGACTCCTCAGAGAAGACTGTTGAGGCTTTTGCTAAAGTCGTGAAAACTATGTTTAAAGGATCAGTGCCTAATGATGCTGGCCTGCCTGGTGTGCCAGCTACAAACCAACCCATGCCAAGAAACATTCAGGGGACCAGCGACCTTCTGGTATCTCCAGAAGGCCTGAAGCTCCACCTTATGAAAGGAGATGTGCAGAATGTGAAGGTGAGTGCCTCCATCCCACCACTGGCCCCTTGGTCTCTCATCTGGGGCTAAAGATGAGACCTTGTTATGTGAGATGAGTGAGGGAATTCCATGCCTCTGGGGCTTTGCTTGGATACATGAGCTCCTTCCCCATGTAATTTGCTAAAAGATTTGTCCAATTATTTCTAGAAAATATAAGTATATTGGCATCCAGTTGTCAGTAAATGTGAATGCACACTAACCTTTGCATGGCTCTCTGTACTTCTTCAGTGACTGCTTTGTTGTCATGCTGTGGCAAATCTTAGGTAGCTTTTTGGTGGAATTTATAGGTTACAGATATAGAAAAGTTTGCACGTGGGCAGGCAGGGGACAGAAATTGTGTGAGCTGAGTATGTTGCCTGGAGATGGAGGCATTTTCAGCACTCAATACCAGTAAGGAAGGTTGGAGATAGGGGAACACTGACTTGGGGAAGGTCTGGCCACTCTGTAGTGAGAGTTTTTGACTGGCTAAGAGGGTAATCTACCGCTTGTGTATCAGTTTGTCATACTGTAGTGACTTGGGTGTTGCTGTGATGCTGGAAGCTATGTTACTGGTAATTCAAATGCCAGCAGTTTCACTCTAAGTCAGCTGTTCTCAATCTGTGGTCATCACCCCTTTGGGCATCTAAGGACCCCTTCACAGAGGTTGCCCAATTCATAACTGTAGCAAATGACAGTTATGAAATAGCCTTGAAAACAACTTTATGATTGGAGATTCACACCAACAGAACTGTATGAAAGGATCCCAGAAAATGAACAAGGACTTGCCCGGTCCCCTCCACCCACTTCAGGGGAAGAAACTGCTGCTGCAAATCTTATGCATAGCGTGGAAACAGTGTCAAATACTGAAAGCCTAAACAAAGGAAGCAGCAGAGCATTGTTGGAGATATACCAGCAGATGGGTCCCTCAGGTCCCAAGGCACTTGAATGGTGACTGAAGAGGAGATCACTTCTTCGAGGGGAGTCGACCGTGGTGACTTGCGTTGGATAAAGCCTGTGACAGTGGAGCCTTTAGGATCTTCATTGCTGGTGGGGCATGACTCAGGTAAAGAGAAACAGCTGCAAAAACAATCTTATGTTTGGGGTTGGGGTGTGTGAACTATGAATTTTAAAAAATGGGAAATGGTCAAAAGTGAAATGGAATACATGAAGATCAATATCTGAGGCATTAGGGATCTGAAATGGATGGGTATTGGCCATTTTGAACCAAAAATCTTACGATTTACTAAGTTGGGAATAACACAATCAAGAGGAATGGGGTGGCACTCATTGTCAGAAAGGATCTTGTCAAATCCATCATGAAGTACAATGCTATCTGTGATTGAATTGTATCTATCTGACTTCAGGAAATCCAATCAATGTATGCACCAATCACAAAAGATAGTTGAGTTAGTCCGGGTAGACTAGAGGAACATATTTCAGAGACATGCATATAGGTATAAGCAAAGGGTTTATATACAAAAGAAATGTGACACTAAGAAGGCATCCCAATCCAGTAAGTCTGCTTCTGACCCAGGAAGTCACAGGTCAGTGGGTGCAGAATTCTGGCGCTGGCAGGGGTCTCCCCAGGGCTCCTTGCTTCCAGGGCGCAGGTCCATCAACAGCATGCCACTCCAGCTTCGGAGGTCTGTCTTCTCAGGGCAAAGCCTAGTGGTCTCTCCACCGGCTACTCCAGCTTCTCCGACGCTGCCAGCTTGCCTGTGATTAATCGTCTCTGAAACTAACTCCCAACAACTGGGGAAGATAGCTTCTCATCTTCATGAGGGAAATATCACGAGATTTCCCTGGAGTCTCAGGTGAAAGCCATGCCCACATAGAGTTCTTATCCGCTACTCAATGACTTTTTCCTGATTAACAGGCCAGACTCCACCCCTACATTTCAATTATAAAATTAACATAAGGACATGACTGCCACAATAGTGATGAAGAAATTGAAGAATTCTATCAAGGGCTTTAATCAGAAATTGATCAAACATGCAACCAAGATGTATTGACAGTTATTGGTGATTGGAATGTAAGATTCAGAAACAGAGAGGAAGAAACTGGAGTTGGAAAATATGGGCTTGATTAAGCTCGAGATCCCATGATAGAATTTTGCAAAGCTAAGAATTTGTTCTTAGCAAATACCATTTTTTCAACAACACAAAAGGCAACTATATACCTGGTCTTCTCAGGTGGAATATAAATGGAATACACAGAAATGAAATTGACTATATCTGTGGGAGGACATTATAGAGAATCTCATTATCAACAACTAAAACTAGAAGCGGGCCAACCATAAAACAGACTACCAATTGCTCAGATGTTGGTTCAAGATAAAGCTGAAGAAAATTAAAACAAGTCCACAGAAACCAAATACAATCCTGAGTCTATGCCACCCGAGTTTGGAGAACTTCTCAAGAACAGATTTGACTCATTGAACTCTAATGAAAGAGGACCTGATAACTTGTGGGAGGACATCAAGAACATCATACATCAAGAAAGTGAAAGGTCATTTTTAAAAAAAGAAAGCAAAAGAAAAAGATCAAAGTCAATGTCAAAAGAGACTGAGACTTGCTCTGAATTGTAGAGTAGGTATAGCAAATAGAAGAAAGAATGAAGTCAAAGGGCTGGATAGGAAATTTTCCAAAGGGCAGCTCCAGAAGACAAAACCAAATATTATAACGAAATGTGCAAGGACCTAGAAATAGAAAACAAGAATTAGAAATAGCCTAGAAGAACATTGTCAGCACATCTGAAATGGAAAGAGTTCAAGAAAAAAACTGGGATTATAATTTGGAAAGATTTTATAGGCCAAATATTGAAAGATGTAAGAATCAAAAGATGGAAAGAATACTGGACCAGAAAGAACTATTTTTTATTACTATTATTTTTTAATTTTATTGGCGGCTCTTACAGCTACTACACCATTGAGTACATCATTTGTATCAAGCACATTTGCACACATGTTTCCACATACATTTCCCAACATTTTCCATTTGAGCCCTTGATACAAGCTCCTCTTAAAAAACAAACTCCCCTTCTCCCCCCCCCCTTTTTTAATGAATCATTTTATTGGGGGGCCCCTAACAACTCCCATCACAATCCCTAACAACATCAGTTGTGTGCAGGCCACTTTTACACACCCATTGCCATCATCACTCTCAAAACATTCTTCCTCCCTCCAGGCCCCCATTATCATCTCCCTATATTACCCTTCCTCCCCCCTTCCCCTTGAACCCTTAGTAATTTACAAATTATTTTTTCATCCTGTACACTGTACAATGTGTCCCAACACTCACTTCCCTGTTGTCCGTGCCCCAGAGAGGAGGCTACGTGTAGATCCCTGAAGTTGGTTCTCCCTTTCTAGTCCTCAATCCCTCCACCCTCCTGGTATTACCACTGCTATTACTAGTCTTGATGGATCATCTATCCTAAGTTTCCCATGTTTCCAACTTCACTGTACATCTCCTGGTCTAGCTGGATTTATGTGGTAGAATTGGAGTCATGATAGTGGGTGGGAGGCATGGGAACTAGAGGAAGGTTGCATATTTCATAGCTCCTACCCTGTATCTTAACTGATTCATCTCCTCCTTGTAACCCCTCTGCAAAAGGATGTCACCTCACCTATTGATGGGCTTTGGGTCCCCAATCTGTATTCCCCCTCATTAATAATAATAATATAATTTTAGCTCATTGATGCCTGACACCGGATCCCTTCACCACCTCATGATCACACAGGCTGTTGTGCTTCTTCCGTGTGGGCTTTATTGCTTCTGAGTTGAATGGCCGCTTGTTTACTCAAGCCTTTAAGTCCCCAGACGCTGTATCTTTTGGTAGCCAGGCACCATCAGCTTTCTTCACCACATTTGCTTATGCACACATTTGTTCTCAGGGATCATATCAGGAAAGTGAGCATGCAAAGTTGTGCTTTTGAGTTCTTGAAGCCTGATATCTCATCCCTTTGATACCTCATGATTCTACATGCTAGTGTGCTTCTTCCATGTGGGCTTTGTTGCTTCTGAGCTAGATGGCTGCTTGTTTACTTTCAAGCCTTTAAGTCCCCAGACGCTCCATCTTTTGATAGTCGGGCACCATCAGCTTCTTCACCACCTTTGCTTATGCACACATTTGTCTTCAGTGATCATGTCGGAAAGGTAAGCATCTTGGAATGCCAATTGAATAGAACAAAGTGTTCTTGAACCGAGAAGATACTTGAGTGGAGGTCCAATGCCCATCTGTTGTCCTACTACTAACCCTATAAGTATACACATTAATCTCTTTTCCCATCCTCACCTATAAATATATGCCCCTATGTGCATACCTGTATTTGAACCTCTATAAATATTCATTATCCCCCAGTTCCTTCCTCTATTTCCATTTGCTTCCTTCTTGTCCCACTATCATGCTCACTCTCCATTTCAGTTTCAGTATTTTTTCTCTGTTATATTAGTCTTAATCAATCCCTATTGGCCTTCTCTCACCCACCTTGTCCCTGCATTTATATCAATTGTTATTCCCTTTTTCCTGGGCTGGTCGACATCACCACCTTTTCCCCTCCTCCCCCTCTTCAATGTCCCCTACCCTGGAGCCATCAGACTTGTCATTTTTGCCTCCAACTTCTTTGTCCAGTCTATCTTGTCTAGATAGACCTGTAGAGGTAGCAATATGTACAAGAAAAGTCTCCTAAAATGGAGCAACTTAAGCAAATAAAACAATGATAACAACAAGAAACCCCCTCAATGTACTATACAATATGTAACAGAATAATAAAAATAATAGCAATATAAGAACCTGTATAAAGTTCAAGGTCTGTTGTTGAGCTCCTAGAGTGATCCCTGGTTGAGTTGGATGGGTTGCCAATATGCTGGCCCCAAAGTATATCCTTGTCACTCCATCTGTGACTCTATGCTCTGTTGCACACTCTTAGTGCTTTGCATTGGTGTGGTTGTGTCCAACAGGGTATAATCTTGACCCTGCTTCTTCTTCCTGGCCCCAATAAGCCTTGAGTCTGCGAGGGTAGCCATATTTCTTAATGGAGCTGGCTGTGCCGTACTCTTTGTGCAGTGACTGTTCTGAGTGGGATTATTGCCCTGCAGGCTTGGTGGGCCAGAATGCACGTCATTCTCTCTTCCTCCCCTTTCGTTTGTTCTCATGTGCTCTGGTCAAGCTTTTCTCACACCCCAAGCTTCAGCTTCAGTGCTGGCCTCCAAGGCAACTTCCTCTGGTAGAGAGGTGGCTGCCCCTATAGTTAGGGTTGGGGTTGTGTTCTCAGGTCCCTCCCCTGGTTCTACACTCCATGCTGTCGTGCTGCATTCACATGCTGGGTCTCCGGGTTTAAGTTTGGTCCCTCTTTCCCTGTGGAGATATAAACAATATTTGATGGTCTAGTGCCCCCTTCCCTTTCTACACATCGCCATCTGCCTCCCCTCCCCCCTTGATGGCTACCATATGTAGCCTTAGATTTGATCTGGCCCCTGCCATATTACCTGCGCCTTTTCCCAGGATTTTCTCTATAGAGTAGTTTTTCCCGATGCCCCTTTCCAATTTTAAAATTATTAATATGCTTACCTCAGCGGATTCATATTGTACATGTCCTTTTGCGCTTGGCTAACTTCACTTAGCATAATTTCCTTCAGTTCTTCCCATGCGGTGACGTGTTTCATAGTTCTTCACTGCTTTTCAGTGATGCATAATACTCCACTGTATGTATGTACCACAGCTTTTTAATCCATTCATCAGTTGATGGGAATATGGACTGCTTCAATTCCTTGCAATTGTGAACTGTGCTGCGATGAACATTGGAGCACAGATCTCTGGTCGTGGATTGTTGCTTGTCTTTTCTGGGTATATGCCCAGCAGGGGAATTGCTGGGTCTTATGGTAGTTCAATTTCCATCAGTTTTAGGTATCTCCAAATTGATCTCCATAGTGGCTGTATATACCTGCAGGTCCACCAGCAGTGGATAAGCGACCCTATCTTCCCACAGCCTCTCCAGCATTTGTTACTTTCTGACTTTTTGAATTGGGCTATCCTTGAGGGTGTTAGGTGGTATCTCATTGTTGTTTTGATTTGCATTTTTCTTATGGCTAGTGATCAGAAGCATTTTCTCATATATATATTGGCCTTTCTGATTTCTGCCTCTGTGAAACTTCTGTTTAATTCCTTTGCCCATCTCCTCAGTGGGCAGCTAGTTTTGCTCTTTTTGGAAGCTATCAGGGTATTGTAGATTTTAGTAATAAGACCTTTATCTGATTTGTCACTGCCAAAGATGTTTTCCCAGTCTGTCTGCTCTCTTATTACTCTCTTGGTGAATTCTTTCGATGTGCACAGGTGTTTAATCTTTAATATATCCCATTTGTCTATTTGAGCCTCCTCTGTGTTTGTGTCTCTCCCTATTTCTGTTAGCCTATGTAGTCCTTGTGCCAGTGTTCTCAGATTGTTCCCAATTCCCTCATTGAT
>PVJH01033375.1:0-21653 GCA_004026705.1 Nesogale talazaci
GGGGGGGGGGAGCTTTCCAGGTTTCAGAGTCTTTTCCAGCTGGGAGGAGGAAGGGTCTGTCTGGAGCCAGGCCAATCAGAAAGTCACTGCCCATCAGTAACTCCAAACTTGGCACAAGGGATCCTGGGACGGGAATGTGCGTCTGACCAGGCCGGCTTGGAGCAAACCGTGGCCGTCTCCACGGACCCACACAGCCTACGGATAAAGGCACCCCCAAGGCGAAGCTGCTGTGCCTGAGGCTCTCAGCAACTCCTTCTCCCGGTGTGGGCATTTGAAATACCAGTGACAGGGCCTCCAGGGTCACAGAGACACACCAGTCACGGCCAGTTCGACAAAAGGACGGAGAGGTGTCGGGATGGTCTGGGACCGTTTCCTTCTGCTGTGTGCAAGGTGGCTGTGGGTCAGAACCGACAACAGGACACACCCAACCACAGCAACAGTACCCAGAGCTGGGCTGCCCTCTCACGCTCCCCACCAACCAACCGACCCGCCCATCAGGAGCCAGTGTTCGAGCACTCCCCTCCAGACAGCCACTGGCCTCTGAGATCCTGCCAGGGCAAATGACCCAAGAACTCAGCTGACACACGGGGCTGCCATGCCCTCCCTGAGGCCTTCCCCACGCCCGGAGCTGCGTCCTCACTGCCCCGGAGGGACTCGCTGCACGTGGAGCCTTCCGGAAGCATCCCAGGCCCCAGAGGCAGGGGCTCCAGCTCCTATTTTACTGCAGAGGCCCCATCTGTGTGAGGCCCAGCCCAGCCAGCTACTCGGCCTCTTGAGTTGGGCTGACCCGGTGTTTAAAACTAACGCGCACTTTGGGAAACTACAAAGAGCCACTGTCTTTGCAACACAAACCGCAGGGAGCCCAGCTTGATGGAATCTTCTGGGCTGGCAGAGACCATCGGTGCCGCGAGCTCAGGCCCCGCCACTCCCTGCTCTATCTCCAGGGTCCAGCGGAACCGGACACAAAAATGGCCTCCCTTGAACACAGCAGTTCTCCCCCTTCCTGATCCCTCTCGTATGGTTCCTCATGTGGTGGTGACCCCCCCACCCCCACCCCGCCATAATGTTGCTACTTCGGAACTGTCATTTTGCTACTGTTAGGAATCGGGCAACCCCTCCGAAAGGGTTGTTCAACCCCACAGGGGTTGGTCACAACCCACAGGTTGAGAACTACTGCTTGTGTGTGTGTGTGTGTGTGTGTGGCATCACTGCCCTAGTGGGAGTAGGAAGCCCAGCCTTGCTCCTGGAGAGCTGCTGCTGGATTTGAACCATCAACTCTGTGGGCTACAGTCCTGCACACAACCACTACGCCACCAGGACTCAGGCTGAACCACTGCTTTTAACAGCAAGGTCTTCGCAGGTTGCACAGGCATCTGTGCAGCCCAAGACCCAGCGAGGTCCAGAGAAGGAGGCTGTCTTGGTGTCCCCATTGCTCAAATGGGCAAAGCGAGGCCAGAGAGGAGAAAGGAATCGTCAAAGGGCTTCCAGCACGGCCCTGGGCTGCTTGCCTCCCCACCTGCACCCACGAGGGCTCCCAGCAGGTGAGGGGGCTAGAGGCAGATGGAGCACAGGGGAGTGGGCTGTTCCCTGTCCAAGGAACCCCTCTTTGGGAAGATGTTGGCTTAACAAACGTGGCAGGACCCGGGTAGCTCAATTCAGACCAGGGTGGAGAGAAGATGGAGGGTACCTCCAGTTGGCTGGGTAGGAAAGTGGAAGTGACACTTTGCCAACCACAAGTCTTTCTCTTCCCCTGTGGATTCACAGTGCCCCCCCCCTGGAGTGCCCTCTCAGGCATCAGAAAACTGCATTCATTAGGCTCCCGGGGCCAAAGCACTGACTTCTCCGAAGTCCCATGTCCAGTGTCCTACCCATGGCTATACACGATTGGGTCTTATCCTCCAAGAGCAGGACCCACATCATTTCACTGACCCCTGGTGGATTCACTGGTGGATCTGGCCTCTGGCGATGTCCACTTCTCAGATGCGGAACCTGAGATGCTGAGAGGGGGAAAGAGTGGACAAGCCAAGATGGCAGACCTGGGTCCTTGGCCTCCAGCCGACCCAGTTCTCACAAAGAATGGGTTTTATCCTCAGAGCTGTCCGGGAAGGGAGTGAGCCTCTTGTCGGAAGAATGGGAGCAGAGGCTAGGTGAAAGACCCCCTGGCTAGAGGTCAGACTCCACACACCAGCTTTGTAACCCCACAGGGTCCAGAAGACGGCACACAGACCTCAACACCATCCACCACCAGCGAGGCCTGCCTGCTCCAGAACCCCTGCCCCCAGACACACTCAGTCCCTGCACAGGCCCTGTTCCCGTCTTCACGGACCCCAGGCCCCACCTCTCACAGTGAGGCCCAACTGCTTCTACCCACTCGCCGGCACCATCCCTTCCCCGCTCCACCTGAGTTGAAGACGCCTTTCAAGACCTCGGAGGGCTCTCAGGACCAAGTCCTCTCCCCTCCACAGCCAGCCGCACGGCGCCCTCTGCTCTACCCATCCAACTATCCCATACACGCCTCTTGAGACTTTCCCACCCATGGCCTCTCCCTTTGGGAACACGCAGGCTCCTCCAGCATGAGCACCCGCCAGGAAGTGTCCGTCACGTGGGCAGGGACTCCACAGGAGCCTGTGCACCAGCTGACACAGGTGCCCGGCACACTGCGGGCATTCAGTAACCCTCCATGGACTAAATGCAAAAGTCACTGTGTCTGGGCCGGTGCTCAGGGGTCCCTGTGGGGTCTTCTCTCAGGCCTGCAGACAGGGTCCCTCCCACCTCAATCTCTAACAGTAAACCCTTCAACCCTGACTTGGACAGCACCTTGAAATCCCAAGGAAAGGGTTTCCAGAGGCTGAGAATGTACCAAGGCAGACACTGGCCTTGAAATCACTCACCGCCATGAAGGTGATGCCAATTCATAGGGGCCCGGTAGGACAGGGTAAACTGCCCCCGCAGGTTTCCCTGACAGCCAATCTTTTTTTTTTTTTTTTTTTTGGCGCACAGATCATGACTGTCAGTCTTAAGGGAGCAGAAAATCTCACCCTGATCCCTGATTCTGGTGGTTTCAAACTACTGACGTTGAAAGCCAGCAGCGCAAGGTGTCACCAGCATGCCCCTGGAGTGACGGGTGGAGAGAAAAGGCAGAGAGGCACTGGTGCAGAGTTATACAGCAAATCACCAAGAAGACCTGACTCGAGGCTCGTACATCTAGTTCTGCAGACAAGGGCCAGGCAGAGGGAGCGGACATGCCCATTGGTCCTCAATCCCTGGGATTGAGGAAACGGCCACGTCTCACACCTTCCAGGTACTTGCTCAGCACCGCAGGTGTCCAGCGGCTCCTCAGACGGACAGCACTGGGTGAAACAGCCCTCCCTCCGGTGCTGGGGGTTCACGAGGCTGCAGGAGACACAGCACATCTTCCTGGGCGTCAAGTTCGCTTCATAAGGTGACAACCTGAACAGCTCCCATTCAGTCTGTCTTCGCCGTGGACCGGCGCTGAGGCCCCGGCATCTAGGGATGGTCTCAGTTCTCAAACCCTGAGAAGCCAGTACAGTCAGATCAAGAGCACTTCGATCCCCAATGCCGTATGTTCTGTGAATGTGAATGCTGTGATTTGGACGTTGTGTAAACTTCCTGTCGATGCTTCTCGTTACCCATCTTACATAGCTTCATGCCTGAGCTTTTAAGTTTCGTCCCCAAACCGCATCAATAATAGAGACTTCTCCATATCTGCTCCAGGCCCCTCTCCAATTTTCCTTAGCCTCGCGCAGCTCCCTGGGGAGCCCAGGCTTTCGCAGCTCCGAGAATGTGTCCTGATGCTTGAGGGTTCTTGGGATGATTGAGTGCGAAAGACCTAAAACCTCCAGTGACCAGGTGTGCTGCTTTTCCACGTTTGTGTCGTTTCATCACCCTTCTGTTTCACTGCCAGACCCCCCCCCCGCCCCTTCCCCTTGGCCTCTGCCTGTGGCTCTGGCCAGCACCGGCTTTGCCGTGTTGGGGGTCGTGACGCGCACCTCGATGACATTTCCTCCGAAAGAAAATGAAAGAGAGAAAACGGGGCAACACTCAAGAGGCGAGAGGCACCGTGCTCCCTATGCGAGAAAGAACAGAGCCCACATACAGAAGGCAGCATTTATGAAGACTGTTATAGAGGTGCACTGAGTCTTTATACGCCTGGCAGCGCAATCGCTCTGCACACACGAGACATGAGACCACACGTGTGTGTGGAGGAAGCGGTCGGGTGTGCTCTGTCCTCTTCTCCACTCAGGATTTCCACACTCAGCCGTAAGCTAGGGGGACCACCGAGCCTTGCCCCAGTGAGCAGTATCCGACACGGGAATGCCCGTCGTCTTTCTGGCTCACAGAAGTCCCCGAGGCTCGGAGAGGAAAAGCCTGTGAACACCAGTCTGTGGCAGAGTCGAGGCTTGAACCCAAGCAGCTGCCTCCACAGCCCTGACCCCAATCTCTTGGCTCCCCGGCTTCTTCTAAGGCGTCATCAGACAGGCTCTTTCATCTCCATGGGCCAGGACGAAGCCATCTCTCAAACGGAGTTGGTCCCCGGGTAGGGAAGGGAACAGGGTGCCCTCGAGGGGGGGGTGGAGGCACTTCCTGCTCTTCCAGTTTGGGGATCAGTGAGATCAGAAGACTGCATGACTCAGACTTTAGGATTCTACCAGGAGCTCTGCATGGCCTTGCTCCACCCTGCAGGGTTTCCATCTGGGCATCTGCCCTAAGCCTTCCTTACCACTGCCCAGCACAGCCTACAAAAAACCTTTCTTCCTCCAGCAAGGAAGTGAGGGGGGCCGGGGCTGGGGGAAGGGACAAGCAGCTCAGGAATTTCTGCAACCACAGGCCGATGCAGCCCGATGGGGCGAAGTGAGTCACAGGCTTGGCCTGCGGAGGAGGGGCTGGAGGGGAGAGCAGGGCTGGCCAGAGGGAGGCTGTGGGCCACACAGACCGAGTAATGACCCACCCAGGGAGGTTTGTGCAACTTTGGGGGGTGGGGGTGGGATGGGGTGGGCTTAGATACATGGGACTCTGTTGCCCCCTGGGCTCAAAACTCTATTCCCTATCTCTTGCCCCTACACCTCAATGGCATGCCTCTTTTCAAGGCTTAATCCATGTTGTCCCCCAGCCTGAGCTGTGGACGGGGAACCAGGGGTCACAGAAGCAGGGTTTTAATAGCGAAGGCTTTGACACCCACCGCCGCCGCCATCACCGCCTTCCCCCTGCCACTGCCACCCCCACCCCGCCTGCCTTTGACTTGCTGCTGTCACGCAGGGGAGGGGAGTCGAGACGGAGAACGGAGTGCTCAATGAAACAAAGGCTACTTTTGAAGTTCGGGTCCTGGGTGACACACACAACAGTTGTGCTCCGCTGTTGACCCAAAGGGTGAGGATCCATCCGAAGCACCGCAGAAGAAAGACCTGGCAATGGACCTCTGGGAGGCCCCATCTCTGGGGCAGGGAATGTGCCCAAGGTCACCACCATGATTCTGACTCTCAGGGACCTTGCAGGGCAGGATGGCAGGACTGTTCATCTTGACAGATGCAGCTGGCCACATTGCTCTCCCCTGGCAGCCCCTAAAGGGCAAACCACCGAGCTTGAACCCACAACAAGCCCGTGGCGGAGTCCCACTCTCGTGCACACGGTCACCGTGGGTCAGGCTCGCCTGGAAGGCGATGGGCATTTTGCAGAATCCAGAGCCTGGTCACCCCTCTCGTTTCCCTCAGTCACCCTCCATGGGCAAGAGATACTCCGTTCCAAAGGCCCTGCATGTCCCGGACTGGGCACGCACCCAGAAGGCCAGGGTCAGAGATCCACACCCCTAGCTCCTGGAAAGATGTGAAGGGGTCCCGGGAAGGGGCCTCCTCAAGATGTCAGGTTGGCGGAGAGGAAGGGGAAGCCGGTGAAGAGGAAGCAAGTCTTATCTGCAGCGGCCAGGCCAAAGGAAACAAAGATGGTGACTCGGTTTACCCATTACCAGCACCAACGTCAGATGGACCCAATGTCCAGCACCAGGGAAAGGATGTCCGTGTTCGTCTGTCTTTAGGAATGCTCTCCCAGGGTAGGGGGTGTGAAGCTATTATTTGGTGAAAGAAGTTAAGATACCAAACCCAGTGGCGTCTCAGCGACCTGCAGTGATAATCAGAGAAGGAAATCAGAACTTGGAAAGAAAGCGAGGCTAGGGCCAGAGGGTGACAAGCGTGACTCCTCGAGCACCGGGAGGAGGACTCTTGCGGGGCCCAGTTTGGGTTTAGCAAGGTCTCCATGGCAGCCCGAGGAGGAAGGATTGCAGGGGTGAGGCAGAAGGCCGAGGAGGCTGGGGCAGCCCTGAGGGACAGGCTCCAGCTCCAGCCACAGCTTTGGGAGTGGGACTGAGAGAGGGAACGGGACTAACCAGAGGCTGGGGGAAGAACAGGGCGGGTCAACGTCAACAAAAGCACGTTATATAAGACTCAAGAAACAGGCAGAATCCAGAGACGCTTCACCCTCAGGGGCTGACCCAGACCTTGGCAGAGGGCAGAAGCTCAGGCTCTGGGCCGGGCACCGCTTCTGGCCTGTAGGGCTCTGCAGAGCCACCCGGGACAACAAGGAGGAGCCCGCCCATGGTGGGTGGATGGCCAAACTCAGAGGCGCCTCCACCCCCTTCCTTCACCCCTGCGAGCCCCCAGGCATTTTCAGCGTCACTTTCACCCCACAAAGAAGCAATGAACCAAAAAAAAAAAAGAAGCAATGAACCAGCTTTCTCATATCCGATGGCCCGCCAGAGCCCCCAGGTGGTACAAGACAGTGAGCTCTCAACGCCCAACCGAAGGGAGCCCTGGGAGACCTGGTGGCGGAGCGGATCATGCATTGTGGTACCACCTTGCAAGGTCAGCAGTTCAAACCCACCAGCCACTCCGCTGGAGCCAGTCGAGACTTTCTGCTGGAAAAGGTTGAGGTTTTCTGCTCCCCTAAAGATTTACACCGTGGTTCTCTGCCTTTCTGATGTCGCGACCCTTTGATGCAGTCCCTCATGTCGTGGTGACCCCCCCCTCCAACCAGAACATCATTCTCCTTGCTACTTCATCACTGTCATTCTGCTACTGTTAGGAATCAATCGGGCGACCCCTGGGAAAGCGTCATTCGACCCTCCCAAAGGGGTCGAGACCCACAGGTTGAGAAACCGCTGATTGACATTCTTGGTGGGTAGCGAGGGGTGGGGGTGGGGGCAATGAGCAGCTGATACCGAGGGCTCAAGTTTTGAAAATGATGACAACACGTGTGCAAATGTGCTTGACACCATGGATGGATGGATGGTGGTGGGAGTTGTAGGAGCCCCCAATAAAATGATGAATAGTAATCATTGAAAAAATGATTTACACTCTTGGAAGTCCAAAGGGGCCGGCTGTTCTTTTAAGACCACTGCGAGTTCTTTTAATTGACTAACCGAAGGTGGATGGTTCAACTCCAGGAGGGACCGACAGGAGGGCGAGCCATCGGCCTTTCAAGGTTCTCACCCTAACACATCAGGCTCAAATGGCGAGTCCCCGGGATTCGCTTTTAAAAGCTCCCGGACTGGGACATTGCACAGCATCCATACCGAGGTATTCCGACCATGTGAATGCTAGCAGACGGCTGCTAACAGCCTAACTCTCTCTCGACAGAAGGATGGGACCCAAACGGTCCATGTACACAAAGGAACCCAGCAGTCTAAGAAGGAAGGGGATCCGTGCATTCTGCTCACAATAGACTGGACAGAAAGAAAGGAAGATCAAAGCTTGGAAATGTATCGTGTCATCTCTTTGTAACCAAGGTTACAAGGTCACACGAGTGACCACACCGGAGGTGTGTCTGGGAGCGGTGACACTCCAAACTTAAGTGGTTGCTTCGGGGGAGGAGGGCTATGGGCGGGAAGGCAGAAGGGTTTTCGTTTTCCACTTGATATACTCCTAGGTCACATTGCTTTCACAATAAAATAAATAAATAGCGGCGGTTGCTTAAGGCTGGCCGTACCACTCTGTGAGTAGACAAACAACCTTTGATTAGGGCAGTTGTACGCTATCTGAACTTTAGCTGGACAGAGCCATTATTAAATTCTCCCACCAACCTGGCGGCGTCATGAGTGACGAGCGGGGCTGCTAACTGCAAGGTGAGCAGTTCAAAACCACCAGCCACTCCACGGACGACAGGTGAGGCTTTCTGCCCCAGGAAAGACCTCTTGTCTCCGAAGTCCGCAGGAGCCCCTCCGCTCTGTCCTCCAGTGCCGCCGTGAGCCAGAATTAACGCAACGGCAGTGCGTTAGGTTTGGTTTCTGTTTTTTTGCCACCCACCTTCTTAGGTAATAAATCTTCAGGCCGTGGGAGGAGGGGGTTTCTCGGCCACCACAAGTCCGGAGAAACAGCTGAGTCCCCCAAGGCTCTCTGGAGGCCAAAGGGCCAGCCCCCAGCCCATTTCAGGCTTCTTGCCAAACAAAAGGGGTCTGTCATCCAGCCCCGACTTGGCGCTTTTGGAGCGACAGTGAACTCCCTCCCCCATCCCAACCGTCCACAGAGAACTCCTTAGACCACACCACTCCAGCTACCCAGACTTCATCCATCGCTCTGCCTAGTCCTCTGGGCCAGGTGGAAGGTGGAAGGTGGCCTAATCCACCCACGTCTCCAAGCTCCTTCTGCTTCTCATAGGCCACCTCCCTCCCCCCTGCTCTCTGACAGACACAGCCACCTCCCACAAGGAGGAACTTGGTCACCGAGGTTTTCAAAACCCTGGGTGGGCTCTCCCGACTGGATGAACCTGGTAGCCACAGGACCCCGCCATAGCTGCCACTGCCCCTTCAAACTTCAAGCTCTTCACACACCCCAGAACCAGATGCTGCCTTGAGACGGTCCCTGAGACTCACGGCCACCCCACACATCACAGGATTAGACCATCACGATCCTGGAGGGTTCCCAGATGGGTTTTCAGCGCCGGGTCTGGCTTCTTCGTTGGAACTCACTCTTGCTGCCCTTCAGTCCCTGCTGACTCACAGCGACCCCCCTGGGGGTCTCCTGTTCACAGGAATAGAAGCCCCATCTTTCTCCCCATGCCTCCACAGAGCCAAATGGAACCAAAGTCGAAACCTGCTGCCATGGCGTGAATTCCAACTCAGAGGCTCCCCCCACTAGGACAGAGCACAACTGCCCCCACTGTATTTCCAAGGCCGTCCATCTGTAATGAAATACACGGCCCAGGTCTCCCACCATCGAAACAAGGGTGCGATTCCAAGGGTGCGATCCAGCTGCCACTCTGACCTTTCCATTCGAACCCAGCACTTTAACCGCCGAACCCACACAGAGAAACCGAGGGCGGGCTAACCATAGCATTGTTTACGAAACACGAAAGACGCCTCCAGTCCTGGCCCCAGTGTGTGTTGTAGCCCAGCTCTAGCATGACTGCAGTCGCTAATAAGCAGGGACTACTACTCTTCTCTGTTTTCAGATAAGAAAATACTGGGTCAGACACTGACCCATGGGTCTGCCAAGTCTGGGTGGGGACCCTGAGCTGGCTTCAGTCTGGAGGAGCGGATTTGTGGGGAAGGTTGGAGTTTGTTTTAACAAACCCCTCTCCCCAAAAATTAAAAAATAAAACAAACCCACCAAGCTCACTGTCATCAAGGTGATTCTAACCCATATCACCCTGATCTAGGGTTTTGGAAACTGTCAGTCTCTGCAGGAGCAGGAGAGAGAGAAGAGCGGAGGAAATAATCTCACTGCCATCAAGTCAACACTGGAGGACAGGCCAGAACTGCCCCAGTGGGTTTCCGGCATTGCAGCTCTTTACGGGAATGGACAGCCTCATCTTTCTCTCTCAGGGAGGCTGATGGGCTTGAACTGCCAACCTTGTGGTTAGCAGCCCAATGTTGACCTGAGAGCATCAACAGGGTTCCTTTTAAGGGGATTGTTAGTTCCTCAAAAGCAGAAAGGATTTCAGCCATCAGGCAGCACAGCCCCCTCTGGCTTAAACAGCCTCCCTCCCCCCCACCAAAAAAAAAAACAAAAAAACAACAACAATATCCAAACCCACAGCCCTTGAATGGATTCTGACTCATAATGATGCCACCAGGGTATGGCAGGACTGTCCCTTTGTGCTTTCAAGGCTGTACGTCTTTCCTGAAGGACACAGCCTCCTCTTTCTCCCGCAGCTTGATGGTGGCTTCAAACAAATGGCCTTTTAAGGAGCCCAACAGGTAGCCCACCACGTCATAAGGGCTGCAGCTGGGGAAACTGAGACCCAGAGAGAGTTCAGTGGCTGGCCTGAGGGCGCGCAGGCCTCCGGGGCTCTAGGCTCCGGGCTCCAGGCCAGGGTTCTCCCTACAGCACTCTCCCGTAGTAGACAGAAGGACTCATCCTGCCACCAGCCCCATGGGCTGTGGGGTGGGAACAAGTCCCTGCCTGCCAGAGGCTTTGAAATCCCAGGATGAAAGGCACCGTGGTAGCAAAACACACTGTGGGCTGGAGCCCGCCTGACCTCTGCCAGAACTTGCAGGCCAACAATGCGCCTGCTCACCTGCCGGAACGGGCTCAGAGCTTTGGCCACCACCAGCCAAGCCACCGCACTCACACAGGCCTGGGAGCCCAGGGCCTTGTGGGAAGGTATGTGCCAAAGGCTGACGTTTCCGCAGGGGTGGCCCTGGGTCTCCTGGGTGGAGAAGCAGGCGCAGGTAGGGAGGGGTCTGGAACTTTAATTGTCTGGTTATGAAAATGCCCACTGCTCTTTGGGTGGGGTAGAGGGGGTGCATGGATCACTGGGGGTGACAGGGACACACCCTCATTCCCCTCCAACAGATATTTCCAGGCAGATGACTTCCCGATCCCATCCCCCCACCCCCACCCCCCCACCAACTCAGGAGCCCCACAGGTGAGGCTGGACCAGGAATCTGAGGTATTAGAAGAGGGCTATTAATAGCACTGAAGTGAGAGGCCTGTAGGCTCTGAGTGGGCACAGCCCTCTTTCGCACAGCTTGGCAGCCACCAAACAAATCCCACCCTCTCCAGTGGAGGACACTTCACCTTCTGTGGCGTGAGTCTCCTCCCCCAAACGGCCAGGGGAGAGGAAGGCGGGCTGGTCCTTCTCAGCCCAGGAGCTGGGGGTGGGTGGGGGGGGGGGGGGGGGGAGGGTAAGACAAGCCCAGACCTGGGTGTGGGGAGAAGAAAAACCCCACTCAAGACCAGGCACACCCCACCCCACCGAGGTCGAGGGAGGGGGCCCCAACGGGCGGGCCTGAATGGATAGACTGTTACAGAGCCCCAGGAGGCTGCCACCGACAGGGAGGGGAAAGAAAGTTCTGCCAGCCCTCCCTCCTCCCAGAGTCTGGCAAGGGGAATGGCCAGGGCACTCCCCCATCCCCCCGGCTGGTCCTCCTTTGTAGGCAGCTGGGTGCGGCCCTAGGGACATGAAGTTAAGGGACACCGGGTCACTGTTCTCAAGGGATGTCAGGTGAAGAACTGGCCACTGAAACTCAACAGGACAACGGGACCACAAGTGGGCAGCACTCTGGGTCCACTGGGCAGGGCAGCCCTCCTCAGCCAAGAGGAACCCTCTCCTCTCTCCCCAAAGGGGCCGGAACCCGAGTGCCCGAGGGCCTTCTGCTAGCCAAGCTCCATGAATTCGCTCATGGACGTCTCTCAATAACGCATTAGCACAGAAGAGGCCATTCATCCCATTTCAAAGGGGAGACAAGCAAGGCGCCAAGCCGTTTGAGAGATGTATCCACGATGACACCAGTGGGAAACAGATGTTGGGAGTCCACCCCAGGCTGGAGAGGTGAGCCTCAGAGCTGCCTTTCCCAGGCCGCCTGGGATTCCCACCCTCCCCCTCTCCGGATTCTCCAGAGGGGTGGGGGGGTGGGGTCTGAGTGGGAGGAGGCACCAGAGACACGCAGCAGCCTGGGGTTTCCCCAGGAGCCCTGGGAACAGCTGCCCTCCTGAAAAGTGGCCACTTGGATGACAGGCTGGGAGGCAAGGAGAAGGACGGGGGAGGCCTGTCTCCCGCCGGGGCCTGCAAGCTGGTTGGGGCACCTTGCTTAAGCCCGAGCTAAAGGGCGGCGGGCGCCCCTTCCGATGCACCCCCATTTACCCACAGCGCCACTCCCCAGGCTCAGCCTCCGGACAGGATGGGCCAGTTCTTAGGAAGCCTCGGCCACGTGTACTGGAGCTCGGTCCAGGGCGAGCTGGAGACCCAGAGAGTGGAAGAAGGTCGAGACTCGCCAGTGTACGTGAGGGGCATTCCAAGGCGGGGAGATGGGAGTCTGCGCCCCCTCCCACAGCCTGGTCAAGGATCATGGATGGGGCGACTCACTGAAAGGGATCTAGACAGGAGGGGCAGCGCTTCCGATCGGGATCCGACCCGAGAGAGCCCCACTCCCCGCCGGAGATCGGTGAGTTCAGAAGGGAGCGGGAAAGAGCGCCCAGGCGCTGAGGAAACAAACTGGGAGCCCGGATGCCGTCCCCCAAAGTTCCCGCTCCTCCCGGTGCGCTCCCGGCCTGGGCGAGACCCTCAGGCTCCGCGGGATCCCCAGGCTGGCGGTGGGCCGAGGTGGGGGCGTGGTCCAGGCCTCCCGGAGGGTCCGGGCGCGCGCGCCGCGGGACTCACCTGCGATGGACTGACGCCGGGCGTCGTCCAGGTGTGTGGACAGCACGTCCCCCATGGCGAAGAAGCGCCGCTGCCCGGCCCGCTCGCCGCCCGCCGCTGCCCGCTCCGCTCAGGCGGACGCCGCTGGCGCCATGGAGCCCCGCCCGCCCGCCTGCTCCAGCGGATCGCGCCGCTCCTGGCTGCGGCCTCCGCTCGCGCTCGGGCTCCGGCTCCGGCTGCGGCTGCGGCTGCGGCTCGGGATTCCGTGCGCCTTCGGCTCCGGCCGCGTCCGTCCGTCCGTCCGTCCGTGCGTCTGTCCAGCCAGCTCAGCCTCCCGCGCTGCCGCGGCCCAGCCACCCGGCCGCGCCCCGGCCCGCCCCCCCGGCCCGCCCGGCCACGCCCCCCGGCGCGCCCGGCCACGCCCCCAGCTCGGGTGGGGCCTGGGGGCTGGAGCGGCCGGGACCGCCCGGAGACCGAGACAAAGAAAAGGTCCCCGGAAAGGGAGCCCGCGGCGAGGCGGAGAGGGGAGCCGGGGACCCGGGCTGGGACAAAGAAAGTGCAGGGCCCGTGGGGGCCGCGGGAAGATTGGGGAGGCCCCCGCACAACTGCAGCCTGGGTGTCACCCCCCTCCCCAGGCTGCGCGCAAGGGAGTCACGCGTTGGAGACGGAACTGTCGTGGACACTTAGGCGGGCGTGCGGGAGTAGAATTTGGGCCCCGCGCCCTCCCCCCACCCCCGCCGCTGCACCCAGTCCCCTTACCCAGCCCCGCCCGCCTCAGCCCGCACTCGGGAAGTTCCTCGGCCTTGATCCGACCTGCCTGAGAAGGTGTGTCCGCCTGTCTTGCACAATAACGGAAGGGGGACTGAGGGAGGGGGGATCAAGCCAAAGGCACCCCAATGTCCTCGCCAGGCGGCTCGTCCCTCAGCCTTAGTGCTGGGGCGGCCTGATCGGTTGGAGGTGACTTACGGGACAAGGCAAGTCAGGAATGAACCAGGTGAATAGCACGTCTTTGCCGTCGGCCCAGGACTGCAGGAGTCAAAACCCAGGGCTGACATGGACTTTGGCACCCGGCTGTTGGGGCTGGGCATGGGTGGGTCACCAGCCCCGCAGGAAACTGCTTTAGCCTCAGGAACTCGTAAGCTGGAAGGGGAGACAGTCCTGGTCCTTCTGCTATAAAAAAACAAAAAAACAAAAAACGGAGGCGCTTACAATCAAAGACTGGGGTGGCAGAGACCCACAACCGTGGTCTCTGAGTGCCCCCGAATCTATCCTGCCTCCCAACAAAGACTTCCGGTGTGTGTTTGCTTGGTCACCCCTGGTGCCTGGATGCCTCACCCTTCTCAGAGCAGCCTATCACAGTATTGGTCCCCACCCCCACCCCCAACCAGCACGGGGGGACAGCCAGAGACGGTTATAAGAGGTAACTGAGCACCTGTAATTCAGTCCTGCCTGCACTGCAGGAGGGCGGTTTGCAATTGATGGATGTGACATGACGCATGTGGTCTCTCATCCACGAGTTCAGTCCCTCAGCCCCTGCAGGCAGGTGATGAAGAAAGACCTTCTTCCCGCTTGGGGGGGTGGGGGTGGGGGTGGGGGGTGAGTGTGCAAAGACAAAGAGGCCCAAGCTGCTGCCCTACCGCTCTGTGACCCTGGACAAGTGGCGTCATCTCTTTGAACCTCAGTTTCCTCATCTGTCAAATGAGAATCATGACCCTGTGCTGTGAGGATTAAATGAGATAATAAAGTACAGCGCGGGGTGCCTGGCGCACACTCAGTCATCTCTCAGCACAAAGAACCTGTCATTACGTTAGTCACCCCAGTCCCTGCCCTCAGGAGCGTAGCCAGGCTGAAGCAGGAGCGGGTGCTCTATTTGTGGGAGATCACAGGCTGGAAGTGGAAAGGGGAGAATGTTGACAGCAGATCCTGGGGTGTGGCCATCCGGTGGTGGGGACCCCGCAGGCGAAGGCGGGGCCTTGGAGGGCAGAATCGTCGTCACCCCGTGGAGTGGGCGTCAGACTGGCAGAGGACTGGTTCCGTGCTATGGAGACAGCGGCTCAGGCCCGGAGAGGTTAGAGGGGCTTGTCAAGCTTGCACAGCAGAGCAAAGCTGTGAGCCAACCAGAAGCCAAGTCTCCAGCTGCAAGCCTCTTCCAACAACCGGGGGCAAGTGACGCTGCTTTCATTTTTCCCAGGACCCAAGTGACAGGGATTTGTTGGGACCAGAGAGGCCTGCTCTGCTCAGGAAGGGGATGGAAAACTGCCAGCCGGCCTGGCTGGAACGACCCTGCATCAGGATGACCCCAGGTGTCTCAGCCTAACCGGAAACCTGGGCCAGTGGGTAAAGGCGGGCTGCAAATAGACTCCCCCCAGTCTCCACAGCCCACCCAGACCCCGGGAGACATCCACAAAGACCCCACAGGATCCGTGTGAGAACACCAGGAGTGCCTGGATGTTGCACCTGACCTACCTCATGGAACCCCTCTGACAGCCATAGCTTCCTGTGGGAGGGGTGGTGAAACTGCAAAGGGAAAGTCATGGGAAACTGTAGGTGCCAGGGGCATGTGTGATGGCTTTTCCCATACCTTGGGGCCTTTGCCCTCCACTTCCAGACTTTTTTTAGTTTTAGACTTTTTTTGTTTAGAGCTAGGCAAGGAAGGGAATTAACTGCAAAAAAAAAAAATCAGGAAATAGCCAATGTAACTGAATCGTGTATGTAGAAATCATCGTGTTTGCTGTGGCTATATTCAATGAAGGGAACAAAATAAATTGAATCCTTAAAATTAGGAGAAAACTTTATAGGGGATGGAGAGGTGTAGGAACCTAGGTTTGGTGTGTTTGGGGTGGGGGGGCAGGGTTTTACACACAAGTATCTGTTGGTCAAAATGAGTTGAGCTGGCCGCTTCAAATGGATGCGTTCTTTTCTGTGCACGTTATACTTCAATCAAGTTGATTGAAAACTGGAAAGTTGTATCCAGCAGTGACTCTGTGCGGAGTGCCTTTCTATGTACACTGTGGTCAAGGTCTCTGTCCTCGGGCAGGGTATATTTTCATGCTGAAGGCTTTGGGGGCAGAGGGAGGGAGGGAAGGATAGTAAGTATATGAGGGGACTTCTGATCACGATAAACTCAAAGGAGAACATCCAAAAGCATGACAGGGATGACAGGGAGGGGGAAGGTGCTTGCATAAGGAGTCAGAGAAGGCTTCTCAGAGGAGCCAGCATAGGAAGGTCCTGGAAGGTTCAGTTCCTGCCGACCTTATCTTCTTGATCTTTGGTATGTCTGAGAACATGGTCCTGACCATTGTCCAGGAGGCAAGTGCAGTGTCAAGGGTCAAGCTGTTGATTCCTCTGAGGTCAGACATACCGCCACCCTCACCCTTTTTACTGACAGCCCTTCCCACGTCATTTTCTCTTTTTGACTGCAGGGAATTCGTCCCAGTGGGCTTACAACTCACAAACCACCCTCACACCTGTGCGGTAGCAGGTGGCAATTCAGGATCAGCAAAGACTCAGGAGAGAGCCTCTTTGCAGCCATGGCTGCCAGCAAGCCTTCCCTGGTCTTGCAACCTCTTAGCCCCATTTGGCCACTTGGACCTCTTGAGCTGGCTCAACCTCCGCCCGGCTAGGGCAAGTGTCACAAAGCACTCTCTAGGTCTCTCAACAAGTACCCAGAGGCTGCCACTCCACCAGCCAGCCTTCTGGTGCTCCGCTCCCGGGCTCCCTGGACTGGGAAGTTCACTGCACTATCTCCTGCCAGTCTCCTGGTACTAGTGCCCCTGCCTCCCCCGTTTCTCTGCCTTTCTTCTGTGTTCCAGCTCTGTGTTCGGCCAGGTTCACTAGAGAAGCACACCCCATGACACTCACCTATGTGTCAGAACGAGCTTTCTATCAAGAAGTAGTTATACACCAAGTGCACACCCCAGCCCAGTCCAACTCAACCCATAAGTCTGCTAGAAGTCCATAAGTCCCTCTTCAGAGTCACAAAGTCACACGCAATGTTACAGACTGCAGGAAGATCACAGGCCGGCGGGTACAAAGTCATGTGAATCCAATGTCAGTTGAAACATGGCCGGCTCTGGCATCTCTCGGAGTCAGCCAATAGGAAGGTCAAGGCGCGGGGAGAGAGGGCAGTCCCTCTGGCCCTCCTATTTACGAGAAGGCCATGTCCTGTCCACAAGGAGGCCACCATCAGGAGGCTGTGGCCTGCTTCACAGGTTGACTACAGTCCCTCCATTTTTCTATACCTTCAAGTTGGCATGAAATCCTGTAACTGCCACAAGCTTTCTGTCTCCTGGGTCTAGGAGGTTCCCAGCACGGGGACCCCAGTTCCAAAGGAGGTACTCCACCTCCATTTCTTCTTTTTGATGGGAATCCAGGCACCCCCTGTCTACCTCTGGGATGACTCCTTGTAAGCCTGGGTGGACGGTATGAGGTTCCATACACTTGATTTACATGGTCCCACCCCTACCAGAGTGCCAGGCACCTGATTTTCATGATTAGCAAATTATCCAATCTCCTTGGTGGGCCACAAGCACTTCCTGGCATAGTCCATCCCGGTCACTTGATGGACATTACAAGGTCATTTTGAGAAAAGGAAGATCAAAGTGAGCCATTACCCTGCAAGGGTTTACCGTTCGGGCTGCTAACCACAAGGCCAGTGTTGGAATCCACCACCCATTTTCACCCCGCAGAAAAAAGATGAAGCTTTCTACTCCTGTAGACAGGTCCTGTCAGGGAGACCCACGGAGGCAGTTCTCCTCTGTCCCGCGAGGTCGACGTGCATTGGGGCCAGCTGGAGGGCAGTGCGGTTGGTTTGGAGGTTTGAGTCTATTAAACGAGGTGCCCCAGTACCAGGTGCACAGCCACTGATGGAGCAGGCACCACGTGCCAGGCATCATGCCCAGGGCGGGCTTTCCACACCTCACCCCCTGCCTTCCTGACGGCAACCTCTGTGGTAAGAGTCGTCACACCCCTGTGACCGTTGGACCAACTGTTGTGAAGATTTTAAAAGAGCGCTCTTTCGTGGTCAGCAAACAGCCATCGCCATTTCACCTTTGGGCGGTGAGGTCTGGAGAGCGCCTGCCAGGGAAAGGTCCCCTTGTGAGCGAAGGCAAGATCATAGACTCCTTCTGGACCCTGGGGACAGATAGCTGACTGAGATCTCCGGAGGGGAAAGGAGACCAGGAGTCCTGCTGTGATCGATGGGACAGGAGGGGAGGCTCCTTGAACATCCAGAACAGTGCTTCTGCTTTCCTTTGTCCTGGGAAGATGTAAGGTTCTTTAAAAGTTCTTACCTCTTTGTGCCTTGATGAGTCTGACAGATCAGTTATAATCTTTGGGTGAGAGAGGAAATGAAACTCGTGTGTGTGTGTGTGTGTGTGTGTGTGTGTGTGTGTGTGTTTCTCTCTCTCTCTCTCTCTCTCTCTCTCTCTCTCTCTCTCTCTCTCACCGAAAGCCAAACCATGGGGATACTGTAGGGCGGTGTGAACCACCCTACCTGGTTGCCACGGCTACACATCTTCATAGGAGCAAGGCCGTGGGCTGCTTCTTGTGATTCTGATTCGCAGTCAAGTGTTCAGCACTGCCCTATTGGGGCCCTGTGTGTGCGCTTAGGACAAGGAAAATTTGTACAGTCATCAGTGCTGTGAGGAAGAAGAAAAGATTGCAGGAAATTAGGCATCAAGAGGATTTCTCAACCCGGAAGCCAAACTCCGTGGCAGTCTAGTTGATTCCCAGTTCCAGTGAATTCCTGCCCTTCCCCTGGAGGCTGTTTGGACAATTGCTTTTTTGATTCCAAATAAATCAAAGTATCCCCCCACACAATCATTGGCTGTCTGGATTTTGTGTTCACGTCCTTTGTCTGGGGTGCTGTTGGAGGGTCTGTCTTTCTCGTCGCAGATTTTTAAGTGCCCTTTCTCTAGCAATTATTTCTCAACTCTGCCAGGCTTCTCAGAAGGAGACTTCTCTGCCTTTCCAGAACTCTGAATGACCTCGTTTCTCCGTCACGCTCTCCCGCCCGCTTGCCTCTCTGGGTCTAGGCTCTGGAGTCTGGCGGAAGATACCAGGGCTGAGGACAAAGGATAGGGCTGGTCCCAGCAGAGGGGGAAGACCTCTTCCCTACCCACCTCGCCCAAAGCCACCTACAGCTCCTGACTCAGCCCTCTGCTGGGAAGTGGCCAATGCCAAAACAACTCTCCAGGGGGCCGCCCCACCCTCAAGCAGGTTTGGAGCCAGGGATCCAACAGTGAAGACAACCCACAGACAGTCCCCAGGTTGGGAACATTTCTTCCTAAATCTGTCAGCAAAATCTAGACATAAGTCAGAACAGTTAGGTTGGGTTTGATATCAACCACCAGTTAGACAATTGTTTATCCCAGTAAATAATATAACATGTATCTCTCTATGCATTAAAAAAAATCAAAGCAACACTCCCAGATACATTGTAATACCATAGCAATAATCATAGCAAGATTGTGTGCACATCATCATGTAGCCCCCGTTTGTCACATGAGCCATTGTGTGTTGCTCATTTTTTTTTCTTTGTTTTTACAGAGGTTGGTTCCTAAGTAACTGTGGCTGTATATAAGTGGGACGTTCATAACCAGGAAGTGCCTTTTCGTACTCTATGCTGAAAGAGAAGGTTCAGAAGGTCCAAGCCTGTGTTTGGACCGAGGCCTGAGAAGGGGAGTGCTGTCCCCAGATCCTGCAGCCAGTTTCAGGCCAGGCCCCTTCCTTGTCCTGTAGTAAGAGGAGGAGTTCCTTGTGGCCCCACTGGCCCATCTCCTCCCAGCTGGCCTTAAGCCCCAGCTCCGCTCTCTCTACAAACCTGTCGGACCTGAAATAGCCCTGTGGAAACAAAAACAAACACCTCTGTAAACAGCAGGGAGTGTGAGTGAATCAGGATTTTGTCTTTAAGGACTCTCACGTGTCCATCTCTGTTTACCCAGTTGGCATGGGCCCGTGTGTGTGTGAAAGGGACCCTGGTGCCCAGCCTGGACCTCCTCTCTTAGTGTACCATCGGGTGGCAGAAAGGGCGGCAAACAGCTCACAGCCTATACCATCTGCCACCTGGCCTCCCTCCGGCTGCTGAAGTCCCTTCTTGTTCCTCCGAGGGCCAAGTCTGCACCAATCTCCAGCTCGGCCACCACACCCAAGGCCAGGCCCCTGTCACTCCCATCTAGGTTGGCTGCCCAGAAGACTTCACAGGTCACCAGCCTCCCAGCTCCCATCTATCCCTCCCCTGGTGGTCAGCGAGAATGTTCTACCACGTAAACAACCTTATGTGTCATTCTCTTGCTTCAGACTTTTGCTGTTGTTGTTATTGAAAACATGTTTACTTTCTTACAAACCGTGACTCAAGCTTTCCTGTATAAAACATGAACTTAACCTAGCATAATCTATATAGCAGCCAATCTTTTATTTATTTTTTTAAGTATTACATTTTTTCTGTTAGCAAGGCTGGCACATTCTTCCACTATGGTCAGCGGGGACTCATCAGAGACAATCCAAGTGTGGACCCTACAGAGGAATTTGGGATGTACACAGTTATCCGGCGGCTTCTACAAATGTTTGCTATAGTTTAAGCTTTGAAACCGTTTCCTCCTTTGGATTTGAATTTTTTTTTTTGAATCATTTTCTGGGGGGCTTATACAAGCCTTATCACCATCCATCCATCCATTGCCTCAAGCACATCTGTACATGTTTTGCCATTGTCATTCTCAAAGCATTTTCTTTCTACTTGAGCCCTTGGTATCAGCTCCTCATTTCCCCCCCTGTCTCCTCCCTCATGAACCTGTGATAATTTATAATTTTGTTTCGTATCTTACACTCTCCGATATCTCCCTTCACCCATTTTTTTCGTTGTTTATCCCCCTGGGAAGGGATGGTATGTCGATCATTGTGATCGGTTTCACCTTTCTCCCCCCACCTTCCCTTTACTTTCCTGGTAGGGCGACTCTGATTATTGGTCCCGAGGGGTTCATCTGTCCTGGATTCCCTGTGTTTCCAGCTTTGGTCTATGCCAGTGTCCATTGTCCTTGAGATCATGCCAGACCCATGAACTGGCATTTTGGCTTTTGCCAGCCTCCTTTTTGCCCCTCTTCCAGGTCCCCCCTTCCCCCGCCTGCCCAGTCCCTCTGGCCTTCTTTCACTTCCTCAAACGACCATGCCCCTTCCTACGTCAGCGCCTCCGCACACGCTGACTGGGGAGCTCATTTCCCCATCTCACCCACCAGTTTCCACTCGGTTAAAGCCCCCCCCCAGCACCCCCTTTCATGAATCCCCTGTGCCCCAGACTGGGTCAGGTCCCTCCTCCATGGCATCGGCACGTGTGTAACTCTGCAGCCGCCTTTGAGGGAGTGGATGGTGATTGGCTTACATTGCTTGTCATTCCTCACAAGGACTGGAGAGGGCACCTGGGGGGGAGGGGTGTGTGTGTGTGCAAAGTGCTGACCGGGAGACTGGAGGGCAACGTGCCCAGGAGGTAGCCATCTCGCCCCTGGCCTTCAAGACGGGGCAGGATCATTCATACCAAAACAAAAACACGCTTGCAGCCAACGAATCCATTCCGACGCACAGTGAGCCCACGGGGCCGCGTAGAAATGCGGGTGTCTGAGGCTGTCGGCCTTCACGGGAGCAGAAAGGCTCATCTGTGGCCCTCGGAGCAGCCGGTGGGTTCGAACTTGAGATGGGTAGGCGAGTGTGCAATCCCCGAGTCCAGGCTTATTCACAGACTATGCCCACACCCAGGCCGCACCAAAGCCCTTTCTGTCCCGGCTCGGTCTTGACGAGTTGGTGCTTGTGCATCTCCAGAGAAGGGGAGGGGTGCCCACCACCTCCCCGACTCGGATTCGATGGTTGGGCCCCACAGTGGGTAAGGGTGACCGAGACCACACGCTCCCTTTCACTGCCAGCCTAGGCTGGGCCCAGCGAGGCCCTCCCCACCCGCCACCTCCTTCAGCCTCCACCATAACCCGGGGAAGGCTGCTCAGAAGAGACGAGTGAAGACTCAGAAAGGGGAGGGGACTTGTCCAACGTGCACAGCACACACACAACACACACACACAACT
>PVJH01033376.1:0-13032 GCA_004026705.1 Nesogale talazaci
AAAAAAAAAAAAAAGAACTATCTAGAAAAACAAGACATATGTAAGTGAACTATACTATTTCTTATTGATCCCCCAATATTAATGTTTTTATGGTTCTAAATGTTAACTTTTCAACTCATTATCTCTGTATGAGTTCATTCTTACAACTGTCTTCTGATAGACATATGACTAACAAAGCACGATCTTCTGGCCCAATTATTAGCCTGGAAGCAAATAATCGATCCTAGGGTAAAAAATGTTCTTACGAATGTACCACAGGCTCTTCAGAATCCACATATTTAGAATGGACGTCATTCTCTCTTTCAATCCATATCCCATTCTTTACTGGTTTCTCTCCCAATAGATACATCACATTTTCTATTCTATCATCTATTATAATTTTATGTAGTTCAGCTTTCAACTCCTTTCTTGATCTCTTCTTCATTTAGAAATATAATTCTTTAAGTTTCTTCTCAGATTCCAGGGGCTTAAGTAGAAGGAGGATGTTTCAAGAATGATGATGGCCACAAATGTGCAAATGTCGTCTGCATACAACTGATGCATATATTGATCGTGATGAGTCATATAAGCCCCCAATAAAACGATTTAATTAAAAAGAATATTCTTCTTAGATGTCATTTCTTCTGTTAAAGTTTTCCTTATTATTAGACAAAACTAATTTCTCATGCTTTGGGGGGTGGAAACAGGGTTTCCACACTATTTCTGAAAGATAAACTATAATTCACTAGCTCGGTAACTTGCAGTGCTCTTTGTGAATAAATGTATTATAAAGTTATTATATTATATGTACTTGTGGTTAATTCTAGGATTTAAACAAAATTTTCCTTATGTATCCATGTACTCACAGCAGTGAATATAATTTTTAAAGTTTTGGTAAATGAATAAAGATTTTCAAAAGACCTATTTTATGCTTTATTCTTGAATTAATTCTTAAATAAAGTTACATACACACTGGGTCATTTTATAAGGCAGTGCACTGGGTTGTAAGGTACAATCGACAGCTGTGAATTCCAAAATCCAAACCTGTTGTCATGGAATCTATATACAACCTTTGGTCACCTTCCAAGACACGCAGCTAGTGGGTTCAAAACACAGTTGAATATTAAACCCTCCCTGCCAATCCAGGCTTGTCAGGTAGAGTCTGCTAATGTCTTCATTTCACCCTGTAGGACCGGTTAAATCAAGCATTTAACTACTCAACTGATCTGTTACTTTCTTGATTTAAAATCACTGAGATTAAACAAGAAGTTCCTAAAACCCATCATGACTGGATATTTTAGTTCTCCTAATGTAAAAACATCAGGCCTTATCAACTCTATTTAAGTACAAATTTATATGCTCACAAAAATGAAACAAAAAAGAGAAAGAAACAATGATAAAACTAAATTAGAGAAGTACTAAATAAGTTCTTCATATGTATGAGAGGCTTCAAACATTTCATGAAAAAAAAATTTATCATTTTTTCATTTCATTCTCCATGGACTTTTAAAAGCCCTTGTATTCATTTACCATTCTTAGTACTAAATAAATTTTTTCAGAGCACTGGAGTTTCATAATATGTTTATCAAGCTGCTAAAATGTCTTGCATGTAAAAACAGGTAAATGCATTTGTGTAAGTGTTCAGAGCCTTACTATCTTTAAGATTAAAGGAGTCAAGATTTCTTGATTTTGTAACAATGAATCCATGAAACACCAATCTCAGCTTCTCACAGATTCTTTTACACTCCAGATCTATAAAGTAGGCTTATTTTTTCTCATCTTTTATCTTTCAAGTTGTCAAAGCAAAATTCTCTATTGTTTGCTTAGTGTCTTTTACTATTATCAATTAGCAAGTATTTCTATTCTCAAAATAAAGGCCATGAAATGTTCACATATTGAAATGAGTTTCATATAAGCTGACAAAACACATATAGCAAATGCCTAAAAATGTCTTACTGAACTGATAAGAGACTAGGAAGTCCCCACACCACTTACTGCCCTTTGAACTTGGAAAGAAGAATATCTTAAGGTCATCTTTTAGGCAAATGACATAGTGCCTTATAAAATGTTACCACTGATATATAAGGTACTCCTTTAGGAAACCAATTATATGAAACCAAATAGTCAACATTTACACCAAAATAATGACCAAAGATCAAGATGGGAAGGTAGGTTAAATCAACAGAAATAGACTAGAAATAATGAGAATACTGCCGCATTGTGAAACCTGTATGGTGATATGGAATAAGTTGTATAAAAACTGTTCAGGGATGAGCCCCAGTGGCATAGTGGTTGTGTGCAGGACTACGGCCTACAGGGTTGGTGGTTCAAATCCAGCAGCAGCTCTCTAGGAGTGAGGCTGGGCCTCCTACTCCCACCAGGGGGCAATGATTGCCCCCCCCCCAAATAAATCATAATCCAGCAGCAGCTCTCCAGGAACAAGGCTGGGCTTCCTACTCCCACCAGGGCAGTGATGCCACAAAAAAAAAACAACAGTTCAATGAAATTCTAATTTGCTGGTAAGCTTTCACCTAAAACACAACAATATATTAAAAAGTAAACCAATGGCAAAGAGTAATCATGAAGCTTAGAACAAGTGTAGATTTCATGAAATTGATGCAAAAGTCTGAAAAGGATAGGCAAGGGTCTTCAGGAATGAGGATCTGCTAGTGTCCTTAATGATTACAGCAGAGAACAACCAACAAATTGCTGTCTGGATGTGCTCTTCAAAAATGAATAATTTTATGAATCAAAAGATTATGATCCTTCTCTAAAGGACAAATCTGAAATGAAAAGTGTTTCTCACGCTGTCTTACAAACCAAACATTAAAACCTAAAATAATATTTATTTTTGCTAAGAATTAATGTCTAGAAGCATTACATATGAATTAATAAAAATGGCATGCAAAAGGATTTGAAATTTTGCTACAAAAAAAATGAATGACAGGATATTGGAATTTTTCTGAGTGCAAAGTTAATGGTTTGAAATGTAACCCCCCACTTAATTTATATCCCAAAAAGAATTGTATTCAAGAAAAAAAAATCATGGGTTTCCCCCACAGACTTTTTGGAGCTCACTCATACACTAGAATTCCATGTACACGATAAAAAATTTGACAAAGGTAGGTATTCTGTATTGAGACCAGTGTTCCTATTCACTTGGTATGCCCAGATCAAAGGCATCCTGGAGGTCACTGTCATTCTCTACTGCACTGGTTCTGAATCTAGCAGGAGAAAAATTTTATTTCACACCCCTCAACAACTCTTTTAACTATAGACTGTTGCTAAACTTTCAAGTCTATAAATACAATATCCATTTGTTTTCTTTCTCTTCCAAAGTTCAATTTAATGTGAAAAAGCAAATAATCAAATATTCTAATTTTGCTATGCTAATTTAGGTAAATGAATCAATATTAAAAATATGGTAAGAAGCAAGTATAATTTGTAGGTCAAGCAAAGCCAACACAATCTAAGAGTGAATCTATGCTTTGTATTAATCAGAGAACAAAGTATTAGCAAAGATAAATTATATTTAAATAATTTAAAATTTTGACACACAGGGTACACATTATACAGTTTATTAATTTATGCATATCTTTAAAAAAGCTAGATCACCTACTTGGCCTCGATGTCAGCTTTCTCTCGTACTGCATGAGCCATCTGTTCAGTCTCAAAGTACTTCTTTTTGCCTTTAGCTAAATCTTTTACCGTCTCTTGTAATTCAGTTTGGATCTTTGTCAACTGGTCCACACACTATAAAATACAAGTGCAAGTATTAATCAAGCTTACAGAAAATGAGTTTATCCGAAAGAACGTCAATATGGCCACACAATGGAAACCCAAGGGAAGAATCAGAACTTTCAGAATCTTTCAAATGACAAATTAAAATAAGAGTGAACAGCTGGTAGGTACTTCTATTTCAACTGCTGAATTGGATGGTGCCATAGTTAGCCTAATAATCACACTTTGGGAAATACCCGGGTGTTGCTGATGATTAATATTAAGGTAAGGTATAAAAAGAACAACTCTTCAAATGTTCTTACTGTTCTGGAGATGACGGTAATAAAGGCGGAGAATAAAGCAATTCTTAGTTTCTTCATCCCTCCATGTTTGGTAAAACCATGGTGCAATGGGCACTGAAGAATTCATTCTTAGGGAAGGACTTAAGTCTGAGCAATTTGACTTGATAAAGGGAGGGAGGGAGGGAATAAAGAAGGAGGAAGGGAGGAAGGAAGGAAGGAAGGAAGGAAGCTGGGTACAACAAAACACTTATTACTAAAAATTAGAACCCGCCTGAATCCCTGGACACAACATAGGTAGTCACCACAGTACATGTGAATGTCCAACACGGGTAGACAACTTATAGTTACTAACCAATCCCTGTAAAGATTATATTAAAAATACATGCTATATGGGGAGAGGAGGGGGCTTCAAGAAGTTGTGAAAAATTCTATTTTAAGTCCATCTGTCCATGAAACTTTTGAAGCCTCTCTGCCCCCAACAATAGTTTGTAGAACAAACTAGTGCTATTTTGTGATGTACACCAAAATATTAGTAACATATTCTTACGTTAAAGTTGTTTTTAGTGCATCTGGAAGCGTTTCTTCATGTCTTTTATGCCGAGGAAAGTACATGATGTACTACATACAAAAAAAGTTCATGCTAGATACAAATTGTACCCAATTGTCCTGACTTAGGTAGAAATTCACCTAAAGACAGACTTTGAGCAAACTCCTTTGTAATCTGGAGACTGTCTGGCTACATTCTAGGAAAAGGCATGTACATAATTGCCCGAAGAACTGTTGAACAAATAAACTCATGCTACTCTGGGCACCACAGTTACTTTGAGGTCACTTGGGGTATCCAAAGGCAAGTCATTATCCACCGCTTGAGACAAATCACCAAGTTTCACAAAGCTGAGGGTCAGCTCAGGGCAAGCACCAGCAGAAATCTGCTGTGTCTGGAATGGCACTGATGGTGTTTGTTGGAAGCTGACAAAAACTGAGCAGGGCAGGAGACCTGGTGAGGACCCCTGAGGCAAGGTTCAGCAGTATAGAGCAGGGCAGTCCAAGAGGAGAACACGGTGAGGACATCTTGCCTACACAGAAATAGCTTAATGACATGTCACTTGTACTTACCCTGCTAAGGACAGGGCTACCAGTGAAGATGGGCAAAGGTTCCACCTGGGCAGGTAAAAGCAGAATAACTTCACATTTACTAAGCACTAATTAGCACGGGGCAAATCTGCTGAGAAAGGCCTCCATTTACAGAGCAAAGATGCCACTTTGATGACTAAGATTGACTGCAGCCATGGTTTCTTAAATGATTCATGTGTGTGTCTACATTGGATAATAAATAAGAAAGGAGAAGAATTGACGCATGTGAATTATGAGATTGGCAAAGAATACTTAACATACCATGGACTGTCTTAAAAGAAAAAAAAGAAACGTGTGTTGGAAGAAGTACAAACAGAATACTCCTTAGAAGAGAGGATGATGACACTGCATCTCATGTACTTTGGACATCAGGAAAGACCATCCCTAGGGAAGAACATCATGCTTAGCAAAGAGGAGCCCCCTCTGCAGGAGGGCTGACACGGTGGCTCCGACAGTGAACTCAAACACGACAGCTGGGAGGATGACGTGGATAGGGCAGTGCTTTACTCTCTTGTACAGAGGGTGGCCATGCATCGGAAGCAACTCAATGGCACCTAAAAACCTCAAGTGTCAAACTGTGAGTAAAATGCTCATTGTTAAGAACTTGGCAGTGCGTAGGAAAATTGGATTTTTATATAATCATTACAATGAAACCCGAGAAGGATACAAAGTCAACTATCTTACTGGGCAACATAGCTTTTGACTCTGATTAGTAAAATGAATCAGGATTTAGAAAAATGACAAAGAACGTAAAGACCTTGATTACTGTAGTTGGGCATGCCCGTACATGGAGGTATAGGAAGTTTTAGTCTCCTTCAGGGTCTGAGACTGCACATGTAGATCTCCTTACCCAGATCTGTCGCTCTAAGAACCGAATAGAGAAACTCCTGGGGGCTTATCCACACACTGCCGAGATACATGCAAACACTAGTCCCACTAATGCTAGATGATGCTGGAAATCTGTGATTTCTGTCCTACTAGGTTTAAGTAGAGCTCACGGCAAATGTGGTCTGTGGCAATCAAGCACACAGGCACTGTTCTTTCAAACACTAATACATTTAGGGCTCAAAACAACTATATGAAAAGTTATTTAGTAGCAGCCCCTTCTTAAAAAGAGAGAAAAGAATAAAGAAGCTAAACAATTTAGTCATTCAGGTAAAAGTGATGATACCATCTACTATATGGCCCAGGGGTGACATGTGACTGTATCGTGGGGGCCAGGATTTGAAGGTCCTATCAACATCTTTTATCTTAAAATGGTAAGCTTGTCCTTTTGTTTTCAATTAACTTGAGGGAGCTTTAAAAATTTCACCAAAAATTCCATTATTGTTTAAGTAGATTTTTCCACAAAATTTTTGAACATTCTGTAACATTCACAAGCCATAAATTGTTTTCAAAGAGTACATATAATTTAGTGCTCTTTAGTACATACTTAGAAGTCTACTTAGTGCATTTAAAAGGTAAAACAACCATCACCACGATCTAATTTCAAAACATTTTTATCATCCCTAAAAGAAATTAGATTTAGCAGTCACTCCCTGTTTTCCACTTGCTCTAACTCCTGGGAATTAGTAATATACTTTCGCTTTCTATGGATTTACCTCAACCAGGCATTACAAAATGGAATCATACACTGTTGTGTATTCTATGGTGAAGAAAGTTTTATGTTCAGATTAAAAAAACTTAAGCTACAAAAAACCTTGGTAGATATATGCCAAGCTCTTTCCAAGAGTTGTCAGAACTGAGCAGAATAGAAATGAGTGTATAAATTTATATCCAGGCTAGGAAATAATGCCAAATTTTCGTATGTTCACTCAGGAAATCATCAGTGTTTGTAATCACAAAGTGTCTGACTTCCTCCTCTTAGCATGATTTCAAGGTGCATCTATGGTATAAAGTGTCAATATTTCATTCTTTTCTCTGGCTGAACAGTATTTCATTGTATGGAAATGCTATAAATTTTTATCTAGGAGAAAAAAATCTCATTTCCATTTAGGTCTTAATCACAAAACTTTTGATTAAAAAATTATGATATCAATATTAATAATATCACATGATTATAATAATAATACACTATGACAACGTGAGATGTTTAGAGCTCTTTTCTAGATGTGAAGAGCTAAAAATGTGCTAAGGCTACAGAGTCATTAAAAACCCAAACTTGTCTGAAAAATAAACGTGTGGTTAATAGGAAAATGGGAGAGGATACTTCAAAGAACTAAGTATATGGTATTTAAAGTATTCATCCAAAAAATGAAGTGTGATCTCAGGAAAGTTATTAATGTAATTTCTGCTGAAGATTAGTTTCAGACTCCTGGGGTAATTTATGTACACAGGAAGGGGTGCTGATTTGAGTGTTTTAAGAGGAAAATAGACACAGTTAGCTAAGAGGTACCATGGGGATTACAAACCATCTGGGTAGTTTCAGAATAGCCATACAAAAGTGAATACCAACCAGTATATGGTACCTGTGCATGGAGACACACAAACACACACACACGTTTCTTACATCCCTATCTTCAGAAGATTGAGACATTTTATATCTCCTTATTTCTGGGTGAATAAACATGTAATGGAGAGATTATTTAGTTCATTTTCATATAAAAAGGATGTTAATTAACCAAATTACTTTCTATACTTATAATGCCATATACATTGCGACCTTTCAAATCTTTTAAAGAACTTCACAAAAATCTCCCCAGAAAAGTCTGGCTTTTTTCCTTTACAAGTTTCTAAGTAATTATTTATCAAACATCATTAGAAAATTCTTGCACCAACAATGAAAAGCTCTCCTGTGATCCTGGCTTCCTAGCATTCAATAAACTCACAACCAAATGTTTTCCATCACCCATGTGAACTGTTAGCAGGCACGTGCTCTGCACAGAGCAAAGGAATGTACAGCAAAATACCGAACATTTTAAATACAAATCATCTGACTTAATTAGCTAAGGAGGAGAAGACGACTTTAGGTCCTCTTTCCAAATTAAAAATATTTTTATAAAAAAAGTCGCTTTTTCCTATGACGGTCAAAATTTTACATTTAAAGAAGAAACTTACGTCATGAAAAACTTGATGTGAGAAAAAAAATATCTGATGTGATAAATGCCAAGCTCTTTACTAAGAGCTGTCAGCACTGAGCAGACACAGAATGAGTATATAAATTTACATGAAGGCTGGGAAATCATTCTAAATAATGACAAACTTTGATATTTACTCAGGAAATCACCAGTATTTGCGTAGTCTATTCACCATGTCTGTTTTATCAGAGATTTTCTGGCAAAGATAAAACATATGCATCCTTACAACATGTTCAAATGGACTAACTAAATGCTGCTCCATTTAAATCTTATGCACACAGATATATTTTTATGCACATGTTGATTTCAGAAAATTGAAATCATCTTTAGCAAACAAAGATAAAAACTGGGCTTTTCTTTTTAGTTAGTTTTAGCTTTTGTCAAATCAAGAAAACCCAAATGACAGAATCAAATGACTAGATAGCCTTTGAAATACTATTTCCTTAAATATTACTTGAAGGGCTGAGCCCCAGTGGCGTAGTGGTAGTGCGTGGGACTGCAGCCCACTGGGACGGAGGTTCAATTCCAGCAGTGGGGCTGGGCCTCCTACTCCCACCGCTGGAGAGCAGTGATGCCCCCCCCCCCAAAAATTACTTAACATTTCTAAGTTAATACTTCATGAGAAAATTTTAATTACCAATTAAGCATTATGATAAACTATTTTAAAAACCCAATTTCCAAAAAAGAACAAATTCAATCACCTATTTTCGGGGGGGGCAATCACTGCTCTCTGGTGGTGGGAGTAGGAGGCCCAGCCCCACTGCTGGAATTGAACCTCTGTCCCAGTGGGCCGCAGTCCCGCGCACAACCACTACGCCACCGGGGCTCAGCCCGTCAATCACCTATTTTCAATAAAAATCTTCTTCATATAACTCACATTAGGTTAAAAAAAAAATTCTATGAAATTTCTGTATAATCAAATAAAATACATTTACTTGAAAGTTTTTATTCATTTGTAACCTACATAATTAAATTTCTGAGTACTAACTACACTGATATCTTTTATAGGAGGGCTATACTTGTTCAGAATGTAGTAATTTCCTTTCATTATTATGCAAAAATAAAAAAATCAGAAAGTATGGCAATTTGAAACTAAGACATAGTAATACACTATACAATACTGCGATGTAGATCTATTTACTTAATTAAGGCTGGAAAGTGATACTTCACAGCAATGTTTAGTGAGCAGTCAGAATTTCCAGGGATTCAAATTACACTCACCTTTAACAATAAATAAAAAGACATAGTTGCGAAAGGAACACGTTGAAATCAGAAAATCCTGGTAAAATGCCACCAACCAGAAACACTGTGGCCATGGAAAGTTCTAAGTTTTAAGTAAAATGGTACATAATCATTTATAAACATCGCACTGAATTATTAAAATGCATATAAGTACAGAAATGGAAACAATACCCTCTTTAGCTGCTGTTCTTTTAAGCTTCTCACTGTCCTCGCAGGGTCAGAAATGAAGTTTTTATAGTTTTCACAAATATTGATCCGTGACTGGGCTACCTGCATTGTTCCCTCGAGAAAAGATTTCCAAACAGGATACATGCTCCTAAATTCAAAGAGGTACAGAAAAGAATTAGGCAGGGCAATGGCAAGGAAGCTGGCTAATCTTTGTCTCAGTGGCTAGCACTGGCAAACAGGGTGCCTGTCTCCTTTATAACTGCAAGTGTATTCACAATGGAATAGGCAGTCCTATTTTCGCATATACAAAGTGTAAGCACAGCACATACTCTATTGCACAGCACATACTCTATTCCTCTTTGGCTTGGTAACAGGATATTTGATTTATTAGATAATCCTATTAGTGGAGTAAAATAACATAATCATCACATTGCTAGACAAAGCTAACACAATACAAATAGAATAATTCTCCCCCGCCCAGCCCCCCACCCCAAGAGGTCTTTCCTAGGTCTTTCACTGTCTCAGGGTCAAAAATCAAGAATCACTCTTCCTAGTGCAAGAATGTAGCAGCACTGAGATCTAGACCAAGATCAGGTATTTCTAAAGTATATGTCTTTCAAATACATCAAAACTGATGTGAATGCAGAAAATTTAAATGTATCATGAATAACTGTTTATGAGATCGAGAAATCTAGTTTGCCTACAAATGCTAACGTTCAGTCAGTATAACACCTAGACAGGAGCCATTCCAAATAAACCCATCACCTTTGCTTGAGAAACATGCTCAGCAATCTCTGGGTAAAGTCAAAGAAGTATTTACCCTTGTTTTTTCTGGCCGATTTCCTTTATACATCACCAATTATGACAAGGAAGGAGGAAAAAAGGAGACGAAGGTAGGGAGAAGCAGAAAGTTCATGCCTTCATCCATGCTTTTCTTTCCTTAAGTGTGGCATCTTTTTTTTTTTACCATTTGCCCCTTCATCGTAGTAACTTCAAATCTTAATTTTAACTGTCTCAGGGATGTCTTTTTTTTTTTAATTAACAAACCACTTTACTGGGGTCTCATAACAATCCATACATCAATTGTATCAAACACATTTGTACATATGTTGCCACCATCATTCTCTTTTCTTTTAAATCATTGTATTGGGGGTTTGTACAATTCATCACAACCCATCCATCTGTTGTGTCAAGCACATTCGTTGTCATCATCATTCTTAAAATATTTGCTTTCTACTTCAGCCCTTGGTATCAGCTCATTTTTTCCCTCCCTCCCTGCCCCTACTTCCTCACAAATCCATGGTAATTGACAAATTATTACTTTTGTCAAGTCTCACACTGTCTGACGTCTCCCTTCACCCACTTTTCTGTTGTCGGTCCCCCTGGGAGGGAGTTACATGTAGATCTTTGTGGCTGGTTCCCCCTTTCTACCCCCTTCCCCTTCTGTTATCGCTACTCTTGTTATTGGTCTTGAGGGGTTTATCTGGGCTGGATTCCCTGTGTTTCATGCCTGTATACATCCTCTGGTTTAGCCAGATTTGCAAGGCAGAATTGGGATCACGATAGTGGGAGTGGGAGGTTGGGGGAGGAAGAACTAGAGAAAAGTTGTATGTCTCATTAGTGCTACACTGAACCCTGACTGGCTCGTCTCCTCCCTGAGATCCTTCTGTAAGGGGATGTTCAGTGGCCAACAGATGGGCTGTGGGTCTCTACTTCACACTCTCCCTTATTCACAATGATAGGATCTTTGGTTCTTTGATGCTTGATGCCTGATCCCATCGACACCTCATTATCACACAGGCTGGTGTGCTTCGTCCATGTGGGCGTTGCTGCTTTTCTGCTAGATGGTCACTTGTTTAACTTCAAGTCTTTAAGACCCCAGACACTTCTAACAGCCGAGCACAATCAGTTTTCTTCACATTTGTTTATGCACCCATTTTGACTTCAGCAATTATGTCAGAAATGTGGACATCACAGAATGCCAGGTGATTGGAACAAAGTGTTCTTCTACTTGAATAGAGATCCAATGCCTGTCTGCTACCTTAATTCTTAACATTTAAATATATGTACATAGACCTATTTCCTTATCATTATATTATTAGATCTACATAGGTGCATGCCTATATTTATACCTCTATAAATGTCTCTGCCTCATAGTTCTTTCCTCTATTTCTTTTTACTTTACTCCTGCCCCACTATCATGTTCGACCTTGATTTCACTCTTAGTACTTTCTCTCGGTTACATTTAACTTGGTCAACCCCACCAGACATTCTACACCTTTAGGGATGTCTTTCATGATCACTATTAATCTAAGCTCACACATAAACAAGACCCTCCAATGTTTAAGTGGCTACTGTATTTTCCCTGTAAGGGACTTAAAGAGTTTTATTATAATTTTGCCCCATTCTCCCTCTTACACCTGTTCACCTTGCCTGTCACACCACTCACAGATTATCATCACAGGATTGTATACAGACTAAACTACTTTTTAACTTTTTATTGTGGTTTAGGTGAAGGTATAGACAGATTAATCCTGCATTGAACAATTTATGTATATTTTGTTTAAACATTCATTTTAGTTCCCTCAATGGACCACCATCTATCCCATGTTCTCCTAGTGTTTCTGGTTTCTATCCCTCCTATTTTCCTAATCTTCTGTCTTTGGGTAAATGCTTCCCTTTTGATCTCAAATGGTTGGTTATTCTAACACAGAGGTGAGTTCGGTTAGGGTTCCCACCTGTCTCTATCCAATCAATAAAGCTATTGCTTTAAAAAAAAAAAAAAAGCTGGTGTGGACCTACATCCTCTGATTGAGAAGCCTCGAAGTGAGAGTCCCGCCAGCACTGAATTGAAGCCAGAAACAAGAACTACTCCGAAGGATGAGGAGTTCATGATGTTTGCCATTTGCCAGACAGGTACAGTCACGTGCTTCATCTCTATTGGCTGTGCTCAGTCCTCCCACCTCAGGTGTGAATATCTAATGAGGTGGGCCGAAGGAAGGGTATTTTAACAGCTGGAGCTGGTCTTTTCTTCCAGAAGCTTCTTGGTCTCCAGGGGCCCCGGCTCCAGCTACCCTCTCCTGGAACTCAGAGCTGCTCCTCCGCCCTCGACACGGCCTCGAGAGCCCCTTGTGCCCGCTCTCAGCGCACCCCAGACCGAAGCAAGAGGACCGTCTGGACCCCTTCTCAGGAAGACCTGCTCCTCGCTTCGTTCGCTTGAGACCCGTATCCAGGCTTCCGGACCAGAGAAGAACTGTCCAGAGCCACGGGCGTGGCCGAGGACCGAATCGCCCTGTGGTTCAGAAACCGCCGAAGTCGCCAGCTCAGGAAGAGCCGAGCGAGCTCAGGCCCGGCTCCGGGGGAGGCGCCCCGCGTGCCGCCGTCCCGGCCTCCCGGAGCCGGGAGGCAAC